>MQRK01210821.1:14571-26265 GCA_001938485.1 Girardia tigrina | reverse complement strand
GTATTTTTACTAACAAAAATTTATTACTAGTCATTATACATTATTTTAGGCGAAAATGCCCAGAAATAACGGATCGAATTTCTATCATAAAAAAAATAAGAAGAAAGTTGATTGCGCAAGTGAAAGAAATGATAAAATTAAAAAAGTGATTCAAAATGTACGTGATATTATAAACAATGATCCTTCAAAACTCATCTGGCCAACTGTCAATGAAGAATTTCTGAAGGAAAATGTAATATTATCATTGTCTTATTCAAGTGAAATCTCAAAGACTACATGCGTTTTGCAATACGATGGCAAAGAAATCGCGAGGGGGGACGGTGAATTGAGGCATATTTCAAGAGAGGCTGCTGCCAGAAAATTAATTACAGATGATTTCCCTTGAATCAGTTTTGTGTTCCATGAGTATTATGAAATATTATAACTTTATACTAAATGCATTTGTTTCTTTTTACGTTTTGTATGGTTAATTTTGAAATAAATTAATGATCTCTAATCTTCCTTTTTATTCGCTGATTAGGTTATCAATCTTTGTTTTGAATGAGGCAAAGGTGAATGAGTTCTCAAATAAGTGAGCTTTTATTACATATTATGTGACATGCATTAATGTTCGCATGTAAGACGGTAGTCGTTCCATTTTACGAGTGGCCTCGAAAAGATTACTTTCTCGCTAAGACTCTCATTGAATGGAGAAAATTTGTCATTCCATATGTTACATGTTTTGAATAAATATTTTTTACATAAAAACTTAATATACTTAAATTTTATTTCATGTTCTAGGTATAACATTTTGTCTAGGTTACCTTTTCTACTGTTTTACAACTTGTTTCTACCACCAAGCAAATTGGGCGCATCATTATCTCTCGAGTGATTCTATGAAAGGAAGATCTAAATTCCCAAAATTCCTCGATATATTCTCGTCTTATAGGGTTTTCATTTCTATTTGGGCCATGAGGGTTAAAATTTTTATTTTTGCATTTCAATTTGGACTTTTAATATTTAATATTTCTTAAAAGCAAAAAAAATAATTAATTAAACAAATAAAAAATAAACATACATTATACATATTACATTACATATGTATTATTCCTCAATTTCCATTCTTAGTCTGGATTCATTAATGTAAAATAACATTTTAGTAAAATAGTTCTTACAATTTCTGCCGGTTGCAATTTCAAACCCATTCTTAATACCCCTTAACAAATCTTCCTCATTATTTGATTTACTGCTTTACCTGCCCTTTCCACTTTGAAAAGCTATTTTCAATTGGATTTAAAAAGGGGCTATACGGCGGCAAAAACAGTAAAATAAAACCTGCAGCTTCCATCAATTCTCTAACGTTCCACACTTTGTGGATGGATGCATTGTCAGCGATAAAAATAAACTTCTCATTATCATGTTCCGTTTTCAGTAAATTAATTAAACCTTCCTGAAACTCTCTGAAATCAGTTGCGCTGAATGCTCGGTTTATGACATCATACTTAATCAACCCTTGACACGACAAAGCAGCACATACACTAAAGTTTCATGATCTAATTACCGGAACTACCCCATTTGCAGGTCTCTCACGTTCTTATCAATCTTTATTTCACCGCATAGATACGCAAAATCCTATTTCGTCGATAAAAATGAAGTTTGGTCTTGTATGCTCTCCTATCAATCTATCGAATTCTAAGGTATAATCATACCTTTTTGAATAGCTTCATCCATATTTCTGGCTTCTGGAATCGGAGATGTTTGCTTTATCGAAAAATTAATGAGGTCTAAATTGGGTTTTATTGCACTTAAGCACAACAATACATTGAACCTTTCAAAAATTTTCTCCTGAAGGTATTTTAATGTACGTCTACATTGCTCATTTAAAATCTCTTTCACTAGCATTTTCATTCCTGCTGTACATTTAATATTGTGCACACCACCCTTAGCCAAAACACCAGTTGAGCCTGTTTCTAAAAACATTTTAATAATGTTCTTAATCATAGATTTAGGCAGTGAAGGGTTTGAAGTAATTTGTCGAACACTGTGATTATTTGTGTAAAGGCGAATTAACTATTCCTGATCTCCAAACTATGTTTTACGTAAGTACCCCTCCTTCGGCTTCGTTCTCGTTATTCTCAGACATTTGGGTAGATTCAAATTAAAAATAGTTTATTTGATGTATAATGAAATTTTAATCAATTTATTTTTATTGCTTTAAAGACAAACGCTTAAATTGAAATATTAAATGTCCAAATTGAAATGCAAAAGGCCCAAATGGCAATGAAAACCCTATATAATGACTAGATTATGATTTCTTTACAAAAGATATATTAATATTCACAAAATCTGCAGCTATTGCTTATCTAACAATATGTCTTGTATATAATCACTTTACTTTTCTAGTAGAGCTTTCCTTTATTAATGTAAGTTTTTTCTGTTGCGAATACGTCTTCTCATTGTTTGTGTTATACTGTCTCTGCATCAAGTTTATATATAAGTTTCACCGGTTGATCAATGTCAAATTACACTTATCACTATTCTATTGAGTGATCATAAAAGTAATCATGATTATTGTCTAAGAAAATTTACTTTTCAGTTTTAATTTCTTTTGAATTCTTTTGAGAATATCTGTATTGCATTCTTTTGAAACCATTTCGTTACTCCACCTCAGATTTGTTCCAATGAGTAAAATAAACGTTTCCATCATTTTCATAACTAGGGTTTGGAAATGTCCATTTGAGCTCGGGCTTAGATCCGAAGATTTTGTTTGGGTTTTCGGCATCGTCTGTAATATTGAAAAAAATAATTAAAGTCATGTTTTACATAAATAATAATCAATAATAATAATAAATAATTCTTTTATTTAAGTATCTTTGTTAATGAAAAAGTATTTTAAGAATACAAGAGGACTTAAAGACTTGTTTAATAATCAGAAACATATTTTTGTACCGAAATTATTTGCAACAGAAAATAATCTCTCAGAGTCAATTGATCGTGCTTTAATGGTGCTAATAGCATCTAATGAATTCTGTAAATTTTCGGTTAATACACCTGCTAGTTGTTATATAAAGTTACATAATTAATTCATTTCCCAAAAACTTTTTCTATGATACAAACTTTTCCCACATGATTCTAATTAATTTCGCTTCAAATATTTTTACTCTATCAATATTGATTATTCTTGGCGAACCAAATATTGATATCCAGTTGAACCAAATATTTCTCGATTTTGTCTCTTCTTCTTATTTAGCAACTTCGGATAGTGAAAAATTTCTGCTACATTAGCTTATTATACCCAATATATGAGGTCAGCCCGATAAAGTGGAAGTAAAGGACCCCAAAACCCATCGGTCATGGCTTTCTGAGCCCCCAGGTTGTAGGGAACCACCCATACTCACTCTGTAACTATCACTAACCAGCTACAGTGATTAACATAAGTTTAAGACCACCAAAATTAAATCTATTTTTTAATCATCTTTGTTATTTGTTTACTTTAACTTTCAATAAAAGGCACTAAATTTTGTTTTTCTTAAAGTTTTTCCAATAGAGCTTGAATTTGACGAAGAAGTTGATCATTTTGTGGAAAATCTCTGACGTTGCTGGCCATCTAGGTGAGTAACCCTAATTTATAAAATTCATTATTATTGCATATTATATTACACATGGCTTACTACAGCGTTTACTTTTATGCAAGTCAATTTTTATTAACTTTTTCTAGTTAATTAGTTGTCTTATAATGTATGATATGTGTTTAGGGACTTTCAGTAATGTTTTAGCAACCTTGACTTTGACATTTACACAGATATCACCATATGGCTATTACTCATTGGTTTGATTGATTATTCGCATCGTTATATGATTTTTTTTATTTACTGCATTTATGCTGTGTAGTACATTTTATGCTGAGAGTACATTTGTTAAATAACAATCATAGTAAGAGGGTCCATGCATATTTATGGTAATTTTTTGTGTTTTAGAATAATCCGTACACGAGAGGTAAGCGATGCAGCCTATCACCTACAAAATGTTCACAGGTTATTGCTCTCAAGAGCATAGACCTTAGTGAAAGGTATTTTGCCGGTCAACTTGGGATATCCAAGACTGCCGTCCATGGAGCAATTGTAAAGTATGAAACGCAACATCATTCCGTGATGCACCCAGAGCAGGCGCTCCGAAGTAAAAACTACGCCAGCCGATAACCGCGTAATTCGATGAATGGCAATTGCTAACTCTCGCATCACCACCCGTGACATTAGGGTTAATCTACAGGAGTCATGTGTGAAGGTCAGTAAGATGACCATCAGCAGGTGGATAAAATTGATGAAACTATCAGCCTACAAGCCAGCCAGAAAGTCAATATTAACAAAAGCGATGAAGGTGAAGCACCTCAACTTTGTAAATCAACACAGACATTGGTCAGATGTCAAATAATTACGTTCGACCTGTTTCATCTCGGTTGCGGTTACGATCGATGTCAAATTCGATTTAATCGGTCACCGTGTCGACCGTTCAGTTAAATAATCAATCAAACACGTGGTAGGAGCGAAAAAAACGAAAATTAATGATATATTCTTTATTTATATTTCAAACAATAATTTCATAAATAGTTGGACACGCATTTATCACCATTTTTTGTTAGAGCCTGGTTATTTCATAAAGTTTTTATTTGTGAGTTTATTTATTTGGCATGTTTTAAAAAAATATTAAAATCTTTGTTTTGGTTTATTTTGACATTTGTTTCTTTGTATTTTGAGGAATGAAATTTGTGATATTTAGTTTTTTTTAGTTAATGATTTTTTTACTATATTTTTTATGTTGTTGGGGAGTGGCAGCAAACGCAACAAGTGGCTATTTTTTCACAGTTTTTGGTTTTAAAATATGAACACCTTTATATTATTCGTGTTTTAATAATCCAACAATATAAGCTGTCTAATCCTCCATCTGTATATTGAGACAACGCAGCGTTGCTTACTGTTACGAATCGCAGCAGACAGGAACTCTTGACTGTGCGGCAGTTCGGTGATCGAAGAAATTGTCCAAATGATTTACGTGCACTCGTGCGCCGGTTAGACCCAGTGGTCACTGATCGACTTACTCTCGGATATAGATTCTCGAACCCGTCATCCCATGCGCGGCGATGGCGCCCGTCTCAGATTATGGGTGGCTCGGTTGATTAATAGGGTTGTAACCCAATGATCCGCTCGACAGATCCGACGGTCCAGATAGTCTCACACATTTGGGAGTAGCGTGGATTAATGGATGTCGCATGAAAATTTAAGCACAAAGATTGTTTTATAATGAAAAGCAAAGAATTAGAACGAAGATGGTCATTTACTTTTTATTTAATTAAAATTCGAATTGTGTACTTTAATAACAATTTATTTAAACAACTCTTTATTATTTTTTGTTAATTAAATTGAAAAAAATTTTATTCAGTTTGTTTTTAATTCTTTTTTTTTCTATTTGACACAAGCATCACTCTAGATCAGGGGTCTCAAACTCAAGCTATAATGAAAGCCGTGTGTGACAAAAAAAACCATAAGGGCCGCATGACTGAAAAATTTTCATACAATAATTCAAACAGATAAATCTAGATGTTAAAAGGAAAATCTGTAATTTTATAAAACACTAGACTGCTAAAGTTAAGGATCATTAGATTTTATTTTAATATTTTATCATTCATTATGCTGTTTTCTTACATTAAAATACTAAAGTTAATGTTACTGTGAAATCAAGCCAATCATGATTTTAATTGTTAAATAAGTTTGGTTAAATTATAAATCTATGTTTCTTCGTTGCGGGCCGCCAAATATAACGCAGCGGGCCGCGTGTTTGAGACCCCTGCTCTAGATCTTGCGAAGAATGGGGAGCATGGTGAAGATGTTTTCCCGGCTAGTCTCGGGATTTCTGGGGCTACGGTGAATGGACTATTTGTCGAAATGCGGTGTTTGTAAGGTGTATTGCAGTTTGCATTGTACGTTTTGCTGCGTGTTGTTTGTGAGACGTGTTGTAGTGTCGGTGAGTGTTTTGTTTTGCTGGGTGTTTGTGTGGTGTGACGATGTTGCAGAAGGGGTGGTTCTGGTGTTATTGTCACGAAAACGCTCTGGGGAGACGATATTTCTTGTTGAAGACGTCATTGTGGTGTCGCATTCCCTCTGTCGGGGGTAGTCGATTTTTATTTTACTCTGGGTTGTTGTTGTTCGGTAGTGACTTGATTTTGATCAGACGCTGTCATTTGGTTACCATGAATCTGTGGGTTCTTTGCTGTTCGTGCTGAGTCTATGTAGTGTTATGGGACCTTTGTGTGGTTGTAAGCGTTCTTTCTTCTTCTCGGTGTCGTTAATGTTGCTGATATGATTAGGGTTGTAACGATGTTTTTGTGGTTGTCATTACAGTCATCAGTGTCATTGGTGAGTTGAATGTCGTTGTTACGGTTGTCGTTGATGTTGAAGTGGTTACAGTCGCCGTTGTTGTATTTGACGATGGTGTTCTTGTAGTTGTATTTTTTTTCAATCTGACGCAAGCACTATAGGCCAGGTTACACTGGACCCCGAGAACATATATATGTTCTACTGTATTCTTTATAATCATTATTAGTTTAAAATATTAAATTATAATCCTAATTTTTTTAAATAATCTTGATTATTTTAAAAGTCTAAAGTCAATATATTCTTGATCCATACAGTCATGAAAATTCAGGATTCAGTACTATAAACACACACAAGGACAAAAAAGAGAGTTGTATTTGTAATAATTAATTTTCAAATTGGTCTAAATTAATTTTATTCGTTACAAAGATATAAAACATTATTTATTGATTGCATTCTCGACCTTTGGTTCCTTCTTTTATTAAAATTTGAACAAAATTTTATTAGATACTGAACATGAATCAATTAAATATTGTAAATATTTAAATTCTTATATTAAATATTCCTATATGATTGATAAATTAAGTATTTGAGAAATTTAGTTGCTACTAAAAAATATTGCTGTTTACACCACATTAATTTAATCAAAATATGGGTCCACAAGTGCAAAAAAAGTTTTCAATCATAAAAATAACCTATTTTGACATATAACTCATGTAAAATGAAATTTGGTAAAATTTAAAAAACATTTTTGCAGATCCAAGATTTAGAACCAATAACTTTTGCAATAGAAATAAAAAATAATTAAAAATATTACCTATGAAAGCTATTTTTGCCTAAAATAACCATATATACTTATGGCAAGAAATCATTAAATATTTTTATTATTAAAAAATATTCATACAAAAAAAATTATTAATTAAATATTATATAATAATTGTTTGTTTATCTGAATCAAAATATTAAGTGGTTGCAGATGTAAAATTCAATTTTGAAATGGTAGATCGAGAACGGTTGATTCAAGAAATCAAGATTATCAAGTCCAGATCGAGTTCTCTGAAAAACTTTCAGTTATTTGAAGAAGCGTGTATAAATCTCAATTTTACTGTCAAGAAATTTTTCTTTCAAGATCCCACTGTTTTATATTGTTATTTGTGTGAAGTGATATTAAACGATCGGTACACGTTTAATGGTTCTGGCAGCACCAAAGAAGAGGCCTATAACAGTGCAGTTAGATATTGATATATGCTTCCATATTTCCCTGATTGAGGAATAAAATATGAATGACTTTCTGGCGATATAAATTATTGAATCTTGTCAACGTTAATTTAATATTTTTGAAAAATCATTTTGCTAAAGCCTTTTTTAAGAAATCGATTATTGTACATATTTCGGATATTCTTCCATTTTTAGGGAACAAAATATTCATTTATCTCAATTTCATATATTATTAATACTATAATGGAATTATGATTTCTGTCTGTCATTCTGTCTGTGTGAAGTTCCCGGAGTTCAGTAAAACAAGTTTAATTATTTTTTTAAAATGACAAAACAACCGACTGACCCGGAATCTACGCGACGAGGCAATTCCAACGATGTGCCTCTGGCGCTGATCCGACGAGGAGAAGTCGATGAATCAACGATGAAAACGGTCAACATAAATACAAAAAAATCAATATCAACAATACGAAACCAAAAGAAGGAAATATGATGATTGATGAATTTGGATGAAAAATCGATTGATCCTAGACCTACTCGACAAGAGGAGTCCTGGAAATCTTTCTTTGTGGCCGATTAGAGAAGTAGAAGTTGGTGAATTCGGCAATAAGAGTATTAATTCTTTTAATAAATCGATAAATAAATTATATAATTATCTTTATAATAGAATTATGATTTCTATGGGAAAGACTTCCGATCTCCCCCCCCCACAAAAATTAAGAATAAAATCAATAGCTTAAATTTTTCTAAGACTTTTGACATAAATATAAAAATAATTTATTTATTTAGTTAATGTATTATTTCATTTATTATTTCACAGTATTTTGTATGTCCGATACCTTTGTAATATAAATAGAACTTACGTACCCACTGCAGCAAGTACAGTGCTGGAAACAAGTCTTTTGACAGTGCAAATTTTTGAGATTTTTAGTGAAAATATAATACTAAAAACAGTTTTTCAACCCATTTTTTTAATACAACCTTATAAACGTATATTTTATCTATTTTAAGTAAAGAATTAATAGCAGGATTTTAAATTTCAATCAAAAGAGAGAAATCATTGAATGATACACTTTTACTTAAAAACGATAAAACATCAAGCTAAAAGTTAATCAGTATAAGATGGCAGAAAATGAATAAAATAGTAACATGAATTGATAAAATGGGTTAAAGGATCATAGTTTAAGCCAGTCGAGTTCAATATTTGGTTTGGTACCCTCTGTTTCGGATAACAGCTTCGATACGGCTTGGCATGCTCTCAGCAAGTTTCTGGAACTCCTCTGCAATGGTCTCTAGGCATCATACCCGTTTGATTTCCTCTTAATTGATTTATAGATGTTATTTCGATCTCACTGAGTTTCCCTTCATGTTGGACCACAGATGTTCAATTGGATTCAGGTCTGGGTTGTTGGATGGCCAGTCAAGCAGCTCAATGTCATTGTCCAGAAACTATTTCAGAGCCTCTTTTGAACAATGGCAAGGGGCATTGTCTTGCTGGAAAATTGTACAACCATAGACGCACATAAAATGAGCCAACTTCTCTTCTAAAATCTTGGTATAACCATCAGTAGTGAGTCTTTGGTTTGAATTGAGAAGTGTAAGCCCCCTCGGCCATTGTGGGAAAAACCGCCCCAAACCATGACAGAAGCTGGATGCTTGCTAGTCTTCTTTTTGTACCTTGGGTTCACCAGTGATGAACCAACTGGTCTTCGAACTATCTGATTGGGGCAATTGTTGATTTGGAATGGGCTTTCATCACTGAACATGACCTTTTTCCACTGTTCAATCGTATAATTCTTGTATTTTTCACAAAATTTTAATCGCTTCTTTTTCATTGCACTTGTAATGATTGGTTTTTTCACAGCTTTACGGGCTAGCATTTTGAATTCCTTACACAGGCGATTTCTTATTGTACGCAATCTGCACTGCCAGATTGCGCTTGATTTGGGCAGAAGTAATAAAATGATTCTTCACTGCTTGCCTTTTATTAGTGCATCAACTCGGGGCGTAGTTGCTTTAGGCCTGCCTGATCTTGTTTTAATTGAAGTATTACCTTCGGATTCATATCTTTTGATTATATTGGCAACAGATTGATGAGAAATTCCATACTGAGCTGCAATTTCTCTTGTTGTCAGACTTGTATTGCAGTGTAAGGCTATAATAGCATCTCGAATCTCTTGGTCAACTTGTTTTCCAGGCATAGCAAAAAAAATCGCGATTTGATTGGTTGATGAAGGAAGAAAGAAAGATAATGCATCATATGCAATACAAGTGACACAGCTTATTTTGCATGCACTGTACATATAAGAGCATATTCACATGTGTATTCATGGCCATGCATACACATTATTATGTAAGCATTATATATGCTCACATAATATCCTTAAATAGTCTCACTCTATTAATCTTTACTTAAAATAGATAAAATATACGTTTATAAGGTTGTATTAAAACATTGGGGTGAAAAACTGTTTTTGGTAATATATTTTCACTAAAAATCGCAAAAAAGTGCCCTGTCAAAAGACTTTTTCCAGCGCTGTATATCTGTGACCATGTCACTTATTTTTGCAGAAGAAATGTCTTAGAAAATCGTAGGAAAATTAAAACTTTTTATTCTTGAAAATTTCTTTTTGTAAAAAATAAGGGATGAATCAATTAAAAATTATTGATAAAGAAAAGATTTTTAAAAAAATATTTTTTTCTTTTTGGGGGACAATATGGAAGATTATACCGAAAACGGTCATCGAATTTCTAATTTGAAATTGTATTTAGATAATTAACTATTTTGATTGTGTGGAAATAAAAAATCGCGAATTTAGTGACGATATAATCCAGAATATTTCACTGATCGATGATTGCGATAGATTGATTACATTCGCGAGAATTTATTTCTCCAAACATATTTTATCGAAAATTAATCGAATTAATTATGAAAATCTGAAAAAAGAATTGAATAATAATTCATCAACAATGAATATTCGATTATCGGAAAAATATCGATTAACCGACCACAATGAAACCCTTTGCTCGATATTCTTGAATGATACGATGCTTGTGCAGCAATCGGTCGGAAAGGATGACAAAGATGCTCTCGATAGCACAGTGGGGAAATTTCTAGATTCATATTCGGTAAGAGACATTCAGTTAATTCACGATTGAGTTGACATTATTTTATTGATCGAATGTTTCATAATTGAAATTGATTTTACAAATTAAAATTATTAAGTCTTGTGTTGCAATATAATCTACTTAAGGCCAATTTTAAAATATAATCATTCTATATGTTTCGATGATACATCGTCACTAGGGAGAGTAAATTAACCAGTTATCTGGTTTACAGATTAACCGAATATTTTTTCACCTAATAACCGGTTAACTGGAGATTTTTTTCTTTAGTAAATTCATTACCTTATTGTGGCATTGTCCTGTCAAATATTGGAAGAAAGAATATTATTAACTTATTTTCAGGATATTAATTAAAAAGATAACGTTCATTATAAATATTTATATACTCGTCAAAAATAAAGTTTTAAAAAAACAAGTCCATTTAAAGTTTCTTCATTTAACTGTGTGGTACCGACTGCCGAACCGAGAGGTGGCAACCAGCACCTCTTAATTGTGCGGGAAATTGTCGCTGGCGGACATGATCAGTCGGTTCCAGTGTCCAAATGTTGATACACGGGCGCGCTTCGGCACCGCACACGGCCCACAGCGGCTCGCCGATGTGTGATGGTCCTGTCGGCGGCGTCGCATCGGTCGGTGGTCCACTCGATGTGTCCAAGTGGGTTGTCCGGATGCCGATTCGTATAACAATGCGGTGGCAGCTCTGGTCTGCTCGATTTCATTCGATTACAATTTAAAAAACTAAAAAAGTAAGAAATCGGAAGAATTTATTTTCACCGACATTTTTACCACGTTTGAATTGCCCACGTGAACCTCCCAACCCAGTGATAATAGGTTCTGGCGAGTGGTCAAACTTGTGTGCGGTCTTGCGTTATCATGCTGAATTACAACTTCTTTTCGATTTACCAATTCAGGACGTTCCTGTTGAATTGAATGAGCCAATTTCTCCAGCTGACCACAATATCTATCTGAATTGATGGTTTCATTCCTCAGAAGGAGTTCAAAA
>MQRK01210811.1:4852-15661 GCA_001938485.1 Girardia tigrina | reverse complement strand
GGGTTTCATATATATATACGAAAAAATAGGCACGATTTTTGAGCACTTTTTTGATAATTTAAGAAATGTTCGAAAATATCGATATTTCAACACCTTATGAAAATGTTGATGTGGAATCTGAATGTACGTATATGGCTTACTATTCAAGTGCATCAGAACTTTTTTGATATTCAGCTTCCTTGTACCTTTAAAATCTATGTGCATTTTGTGTAAATTTGCGCATTATGCCAATTATAGGAAAATGTAATCAATATATGAAATTTCTAATTGCACATTCAAATAGAGAATCAAAATGTGCATCAAACACATGATATCGATTTTTGACACTAAGACTTTTAAAAAAATTTATGTATTGATTTTTGCACTTTTGCACATTTGCAACTTAAAAAGCACTGTGCTAGCACATTAGAAATGTGCGGCACAATGAGCACTATTGATTCTTTATAAAATTTAAACAAATAGTCATTAATAAAGATCTTATAATTTTATTATTGGATTTCGTAAAATATTTATTTTTAAATAAACAATAAAAATATTTTTTTTAAAAAATCTTTTTTTTTCGAAATTATGAGAATTATCCGGAACAGAAATTGTCAATGGTAATTTCTATTAATTTCAGCTTTGAATTTGTGCCATTTTTCCGATTCAAACAACGAACATTTTAATTTATCTAATATTTTCTATTTCTAATAGGTAATCACGACTGTTGCTGCCTAGCCTAGGGTACCGGGAACCAATCAGAAGCGTTTTCAAGTGAGTCGAAACCGTTGCAATAGTAATCGCAACCGTTGCAATTGTAACCAGACCCGTTGCCATGGCAACGGGTAACCCCCCGGGGTAGTGAGGCTGAGCTCTTATTTTATCCTACTAGGGATTAATCTGCCCAAAAATATCACACAACGAGCATAGAAAAACATTCCACAGTCTGTCTCTGTATGCTCTCTGTTTTGAGCTATCCCGAAGGTTATTTTTTTGATGATCAATGACCTCTCAGAAGAGGGTTTTAATCAGCACGTTCTATGCTCAATAGTGGCCGATGAGAGTGACTAAAAAAATGTGACATAATCAATAATCGTCGAAATACTTTATTGTTGTTAAAATAAATAGAATCATTGCTGACATTATTACTAAACAGTCTATATGGCCATTCCAGGACATCACGTCTCAACATGACGTTTTTGAATTTCTATCACTCAATTTTTAATTTTTCAAGAAAAAGATTTCAAATTCCAGAATATGTAATGTAATCTTGTCTGCACTCAAATTATCGCGATCAAAATTCTTTTTAAATTCAGCAATTTTCATAAAAAGAACTTAATTAATTTCTGAAAGATCAAAATTCTGTCTCCGTGATCTTTCCTTTAATGCAAAATAATCACACAGTTCAGAACATTCAATCATGAAACAATTACAACAGCCATCTGTATCGAATATTGATGCGAGAGCATGCGCAGCGTGGCTGCAGCACCATGATGCGGGTGGGAGGTATTCGGGTCTGGTAGAAAAATCAACTACTAATGTTTTCAAATCGTCTTGCGCTTGAGTTGGAGATGAAAGGGTTGTTTGGTCGGCACCCATATAACCTTGATCGGTAATCGTATCGTCACTAGAATTTGGAATTGAGCTCTTTCAACAGTTGATAATTTGTCAGTTCCGTTTAAACAATAACTGCATGTGAATTTATCGTTTTTCATTGTCACTCGATTACAAGGAGCAAATACACTATTGCATTCGTTACACTTAAAATAATCTTTGTGAAAGTGATGATTCAAAGCCGAAACGACCCCCGAGCTGATGAGTTTGCTGCAAATAAAACATTTGTTTGAAAATCGATTAGCATAATCAATCGGGCAGTAATCATTTCGAACATAAAATCCTCCGGCATTGAGATTCACATTGCAATCTTTACATTTAAGGCAGATTGATGAAAGTATTTATATCCGACTTTCAAAACGTCTCCAACGCATTTTTCCGAACATTTAGACTGTATTCTTTTCCCATTTAATAAATTTATCCGTTATTCTCCGAAAATTCAAAAAAATACGTGGTGAAAAACTTTTTATTTTAAAATCTCGCGACCTCTCAACATCGAATTTCACTCGATAGAACTAAAAACAACAATTTTTTACGAATTTCGAATCGAATTTAAATCGATTTTTACAATTATTTAAGACTGAACAAAATTACAATAATTTCAAATTTGATTAATAAAATTGACATTTTCTTTTTAAAAAATTCAGATTCAAACCAAATTTAATAATTGTTCTTTTTAATTATAAAATCTAAAAGAGACACGAACAAATGTTTTTCAGTCCTTTTACAGTCGTAAAATTCAATAAATAACCAAATTTAAACATCCAATTCTAAATCAAATCATTGCCTGATACGATTTTCTTCAATTGAATCAATTTTAAATCCATGGACTGTTGTTTACTCTTTATTCTATTTACATCTGATTCCAAAGTAGTCATAATTTATTTTAGAGAAGAATTACCACAAACAACGTCATTTCGATCTGCTATAGGTGACGAGATATCGCTGTGTATATCATATACTGCAGAAAAGTCAGATTGGCGAGATCCTTTTGATTTCCCTTTTGTCCTAGTCTTTGTTTTTAACGTTTTATATTTTCGTTTTCGGATAATTTGAGGAGTGAGAAAATAGATCATCTAAGCTTTCATCCGAACCTCCTCGAGCCTTTACTATAGGCTGATTAAATTTATCGTTTTCTGAATCATCATATGTTATTTTATCCACTTGCTCTTTATCCACATAAATAAAATGATTAAATTAGTCCAATTGAACAATAGATTCGTGTTAGTTTAGGGATCATTCGCTTATTACGTAACAAGAAAATAATCTTTTTTGACCCGCCTCCCCCCTCGTAAAAATCCGTAACAAAACATCTAAACCCTCCACCTATCCCCTTGCATAACGTAAGAAATATTTTTTTCAAAGTTATATCTAATTCATTTTAATGATAATTTTTAGAATTCAGGGTAAGAAACGGTTACGTTTTCGCAATTTTTACGTCCTGTATTTTAACTAGAATTAATTTTAATGTCTTAAAAAATCGAGCAGAAAATTAAGCAAAGTTTGATGTATAACGCATTTTTTTCGATTCTCCGTTATTTAGAAAAATGTAAAATACTCACCGTTATCTATCTAGATTTTGAACTTGGCAAAAATTGAGGTATTTGAAGCAATATCACACCAATCTTCCTATTTTTTTCGATAAGATAGGTTATGATCATATTTTCAAATATTATCTAGTTTTAAAATATTTGACTTTAATAAGTTAATTGTTTTAAATATAGAAGTTTTCAATTGCGAAAATCTTGACTAAAGCTTGAGAGTTTCGCTACATATATTGTTCACAAAAGTTGTAACAATGAAATAAATTCGGCTATTTATTAATATACCCCTGTATAAAAACTATTCGAATTTAAATAATCACAACTCGATCAATTATGTATAAAAATTGATGATTTTTTCACAAACTTACAGTAAATATTGTTGGTTATATTTAAAAAAGTACTAGAAAAAATGACAAACTACCGAAATATTTTTAAAAATCAAAACATTTTCAAAAATAAATTTTGTATTTTTTACATACATCATTTATTCATTTTCCCAAGGGTTTAATGGCTCATTTAAGTCAAAAACTGGTATGGAATCCTCGGATGATTTATCGAAATTTATTGTTGAATCTACTATCACATCATCCATATCTACCCATTCGCATGTCTCCAATCTTGGTGATTCTTCTGTAGCACTCGTTTTGTCCTGAGCATTTTTTAGTTCTTTTTCTAATTCCTTTAGCTTCAGTTTGAGAGATTTAAACTTGACTAGATCATCAAAAGTTAATAAATCAGCATTATCTCTAAGTGAATATCCAGCAATGTCAGCTCTTACAATTGAAATCTGTTGACTGATGGAGTTTTGTTTGGGACATTCTAGAAAAAAAACAATCTTCATTCTAGTAATTGGGATAGTATTAGACGATTCTTGTGTTGAAGATGTAGACTCAGTCGTAGAAATATATTTCGATCGAGAATTGCTTGTTGAAGGCAAACTGGTTTCTTTACTAGCACTGGATGTAAAGAACGACATCAATGAACCTTTTCCTTTCGTCTTGCAAAGCTAGTTCATTTTCGATTCATAGAGGACATGAAAATCATTTCTTGCTTTGATTTAATTTCAGTATTCGTTGCATTTTTGCTGATTTTGTTGCTTGGAAATAGTAGGATAAGCTCGCTTATATGTCTCAAAGAGTTTTTCATACAATGATTTCTTGTCCATAATTCTGTAAATGAAAAAATTAAATTGTTATTTTATTTTGAGAATTGTTAAAAGTCACATACCTGATTTTTGTACAATTTTAAAACATGAAGTGAAAAGTTTTTGAAATCATTTAAAAAGTAAAATATTTAACCACATTGCTTTTTAACAAAATTAATTAATAAATTAAATTAAATGTTTTTTTTCGAAAATAACCGTTGTAAATTTCATCATATTTTCAATACACGAATTTAAGGTTTTACTTCCCCACAATTATTCGACACGATCATGAATTACGGTTTCTGAAGGTTTTTGGCAATAAGAATCCCACATCCCTATAAATGAATTGCAGATGACTTGAATTTGTTTTTGATTTGGGAATTGGCTTTGTACATAACCTACTGATGATTTAGGTTGTTTGAGATTGTTGTAGGGCA
Source organism: Girardia tigrina (assembly GCA_001938485.1). NCBI lineage: Eukaryota > Metazoa > Platyhelminthes > Tricladida > Dugesiidae > Girardia > Girardia tigrina. The sequence continues at coordinate 10,943 of MQRK01210811.1, read as the reverse complement.
ACAAGAAACACAACACTGATATTGATGGTATATTGGTAATCCTAATTTCTATTTTTATTTACTACTTATTTATTATTTACGTTTATACTATTATATCATTTTAATATCCAATAGATCCTCCTACATATTAAAAAATTAAACTTTAAATTTGAGTTCGAAAAGAATTTCGAGTCTTCGAAATTTTATTCCGATCTATTCATATTTTTAAATATCGTTTCTTTAAAAGGCGTTTTTAAAGAAATAAAATGGTTTTAAATGATTCTTTTGCATTTTTGATTCACTAATGTTGATATCAGTCACTTCTCAATTTTGTTTATTTGTAAAAAATTCTACTTTACTACTAAATATTCTGATTTAGTTTTAACATAACATATTCTGATAAAGTGCATTTTATTGAAAGATATTCTTTTTTTTAAGACGGAATGTAGAGCAATAATGCAAAATAATTTTTTTGTTATGTAACAACTTCCCGCAGCCCCCTCCCCCCTCGTAACAAAACGTAACAAAATCACTGACCCCCTACCCCCTAAAGCGTTACATAATAAGCAAACGTTCCCTTAATAGTTTCGATGACTTTATTTACTATTATATTGACGGGAAAAAAGTGACAATATAAGTGATACCGACAACAAATAATATAGCAGCTTCTTTAGATTCTGAAGAAGAGTCGTTTCTCTGACACTATTTATGGTTTTCATGACGATGGAAGAATTATTAAAAGAATTTATTGAAAATTTTGTCGGGGAATTGAAATGTTGATAATCCAAAGAGTTATCTTCAATTCCTTTTTGAATGTGTCCTGATTCAGGAAGGTTTGATGGATATTGAGACTTCGGTTTCTGATTCGACAGACACTATATCCTTCTTTGATTCATTTTATTTTCACCTTTCAAATGATGCTTTTTTCGTCTTACTTTTATGAGAACCGACTTTTTGCATTTTTTGAAAAACAATTAAAACTCCATCCCTGGGATTCACAGTTTTAGTTTCAATATGATCAGTGGCCTGTATCAAACTTTGTGGGATCAAAAACTTCACGTGATCAACTGCTCTCATTTGTGCCGGTTCTATTTCTCTCAAACGTTTCCGGTTTGTCACTCTTTCTTTACTCTCTTTTTTGTAGATCAGACTATTCATTATCATCGCAAAACAAATATCGACAATGGAAACGGCGATAAAAATATTGTTACAAAAAGAGAAACATTTTTCAAAGCATATAAATTCAAGACCCATGAGTACGATTCAGTAATGTTCTTCACACATTGACCTAATTTTGAACAACAACGCGTAGAGAAAGAGTATTTGTCTATTTAGAAAAATAGACAGTCGACCATTCTGATGAAATCGACTTCACGAACAATAATGACAATTATCCAATTGATAATTGACTCCCTTTTGTCAGTCTTCACAGTTATCCATTAAAAACTTCTCGCTCGTGTTCCTTTCATTTGTTTCTTAGGAAGATCTGGCATAGAATGTAGATCATGTGACTCAATGCGCTGCTCAACCGTCTCTCGACCATAATCCGAATCTCAATAGCAGATACCACCAAATGTCAGGACAGAAACCCGCAAACTTCGTTCTTTTATGATATTCGAACACATTGTAACAAGATGAACTGAAAAATTTTTAATTTATGAAACCATTATACACAGCAGCTGTCATTGTGTATGACACTTGGTCAAATAAATATTTGTACTAAAAATATCGGTAGACTTTCGAATACGAATAAGTGAATGTGATATTTGTCTGAATGAGATGAAGGCTGAAGAAACTAAGAGCAATAATCATCCCAACTTTAAGAGACCCAAGATTTAATATGGCGTCTGATATTTAAGTAGCTACTTCTCCTCTAAACAACCACTAATATTGTGACATCCTCCAACTGCGATTTCATCTTACGATGTTTCCTGATTTAAAATTCAATTCCATAATTTACTGATTTAAAATTTAATATATAACTAGTTGTCGAATAATACTTCTCGTGGAATCTGAGATGTCGAATAACTACTACCAACACCTGATACCCCCTATTTTTCAATTTACACCGAGATCTTATTGTTAAATAATGCATGATGGAGGTTGTGGTATGGCGGACAAGGGTGAGAGTAGCTTGAATAGAAGGAGGGGACCGAAGATGACTCAATGTTGAAAGAAATGAAAAGATTTGATCTGTTGCAGTAGGTAAAAGACTGGAGTGCTTACATTATATTCTCCAAGACCATTTATTACACGGGTGCCCAGAGAGGTTGTTGCCAGTGCCAGAACACTCTACAGAAGTAAATTTTGATTATAAATAAAGGATTGTCTTAGAATCTCGCTATTGTTATTTATCGAATCAGAAATTTTAAGACGGAAGTATTCATTCCTTTTTGTAGTATCACCAAAAATTATTATTATATTATATTAGTTAAATTATTTGTATTATATTAAAATTATTTATATTATACGCTTTCTTACATTCACGTATCATTTTTTCTTGCCTTAATCTATATATTTTTGCCTTTATTTGATTGTTTCAGTGTCGTGTCAGTATCTCTTGTACAAAGCGTAATTTGTAAATTTTTTGTCTTGTATATTTTATACGTGAATGAAAGAAAATAATAAATACGCCAAAGAAGATAGTGACAAGATCAAAAAGTATATGAAAGTAAAGATAATTCAGTAAGAAGGGGTAGAAAGAAGCCAGGTTGAAATTCCCCCTATCGTAATTATATAATTAAAATTATATATTAAATAATCAATAATATTGCATAGCAATATCAGAAAATAAGAAAGCTCTAACATTCAATCTTTTATCGCGTCCCAGCCAAATTAGACGAATTTTACAAAAAAGATACAATTTCCCCGATCTAGATTTTCTTTTACTTCAATTAAAAAAGAATAAAGAAACTATAACGTTTAATAAAAGTTTCCAAAATCCTCGGACAAATTCACCATATCCCTAAAAGCCAAATAATTCCCGGGATAAAGAATCTGATATTAAAATTACATTCCGTCGATTGGAATCCTTTTATTATCGACATTAAAACTGAATTCGATTCTCGCGAGAAACGACTCAATTCTGTTATAAAGGCGTCTATATCGATACGGAAATTGGTTCTTTGGTCCATTAGATTTTCGCGCTAAAAAAGTAATTTTTATTCAAACTACTTTGACCTTATCTGACTCATTTTCTTTTTTTGTGGTGATTGTCTATGTAACTATTTTTTCTCCTTCTGTTTATAGTTTAATATTCAGAATATAATATTTCACAGAAAATTGTATTTCTATTTATTATTCATAGTAAAAGTGGATTCAAAGGTCATTACAAACTTGCAACCCTATAATTAACTTTTACAGGTTTCTCAGACTCACGAAAAGGTCACTACTTCTCAAATTGTGTTCTCTTTGCTATTGGTTCTGAGATAAGATGGGAGCAGCAATTACTTTGGAGACAATCAAAAGACTACTTGAAAGTTATGATTGGAATTTTTGTTTGACAAAGTTATTTAGTATAATCGTCTATTTTATTTATTTCTATATGTTACTGTATGATTGTTGCATGACATCGACCTTGTAAAACACGAACTCTGTTGTATCTACCATTCTTCGTGGTTATTTATTAATTTTTTAAATTTTCTGTTAAATGTTTTTTTCTATTTCTACACTTGAATAATAAATACAATTAATTTTGCCAGGAAATTTAAAGGTATCTGTAGCTAATACGAATCGATAAAATAATCACCTTCGATTATATATCTTCAATATGTTATCTTTTATCTAAATTGTCCTGTTTGACTTCAAGACTTGTGTAGCCTTCTTTAAAAGTGCTTCAACCATTCTGATATTGTATTCTAATTTATCTTCCTCAACTGTGACTCTTGTGCCAAATTATTTTTCCAAAAGAGATAAAAAATAACTCCAATTGCGATTTTTTCATAACTCATTGTAATAGTTGTAATATATTAGCTTGGACAATTCTAGAATTAAGGATGTTGTTGATGCATTTAAACAAAAGTATAATATTTCCTAGAGGATAATAGAATTTTTTAAATGTTTGGAATGTTGTGTCTGAAATTTGTGTGTTGATTGGGGATTGTGTCTCTCCTAATCAGATGGACGCTTAATATATTAATTCTTATTATCTGAAACTAATTTTAATCAAATTTAAAATTATTGTTCGAAATTATTTTTCATTAATTAGAATTGTTAATTTTCAAAGTTTTGTGAGTGAAATATTTTTGTGTATGAAAAGAAAATACGACACAAAATCTTTATTATAAGTTTTGAAAAATGTGTACAATTCTGATTATTAAAACAAAAATATCAACTGAATTTGTCTTTAAAATTTAATTTTGACTTTTTGTTCAAATTTATTTTCGGCCCCAATTTGCGAGGATTGACAAGATGGGGGACATAAAAAATACTAATTAAATAAAAAAATGAAAATGTAAAAGAAAAATCATGTATTTGATTCCACCGGGCGGCATTAAGTTAATTAACCCGAATGGGGCCACCGTCCTTTTAAAAGAACACTGCTCAAATATTTTTTTACATCAATTTGACGACTCAGCAACAGGCGGCATTAGGTGCAATACTCTTTGTATATACAGGGTGACCCAATGGGTACGCAGCCTCTAATTTTTGCATATTCTAAATCTACTCGTCAAGACGAGTATTTGGATATATAACATGTGAGGTGTAAAAATTCCAGAACTTGACCTTTTTGCGCAATAAAGTTCAAATTTCGAAACTCAGAATTTTGTTATAAAAATGGATTCATTTTGTGGATTTTTAATGCTGATTAGGAATATATGGTTATTTTTTTCATAACAGTTATGGTTCGAAAGTTATACGATTTATGAAACTTAACATTTATTAGTCAATGTTGAAAAAATTGAAAGAATAATGTAATAAATAGAAAAATAATCAATGTTTGAATGAAAAAATATATTTGAATAAACGATGCTACATTAATAAAGTACATGTTCAAAGTGCTTTCCTTCGGTCGCTATCACATGTCGAAGTCTTGTTTCAAAATTTGAAATAGTCTTTTTCAAAATATCGGGTCCAATTTTCTTGATTTCTTTTCAATTGCGATTTTAAGCTCGTCAAGTGTTGCTGGTTCTGTACGATAAACCTTGTCTTTGAGATAGCCCCATAAAAAGTAATCACAAGGGTTCAAATCTGGAGAATATGGAGGCCAATCCTCCCCAGAACCTGTTTTAGAAGGTGCATCCAATCCAATTATTCGATTTGAAAATTGTTCAGAAAGGAGATCAAATATTTCCATCTTGCATAAACCAATATTCCTCAACTTTTTGTGAACCGAGTAAATAAGGAAACATTTCATTGTTGAGCATATTAAAATAGGGTTTTGCGGATATATTTGATAAATGAAGACTGGTCCGATGATTTCTTCAGATGACATTGCACACCAAACAGTTAAGCGAATAGGATGAAGTGGTCTAATTATTGCATGATGAGGATTTCCTGTTCCCCAAAAACGCCAATTTTGCTTATTAACGTAACCATGTAGATGGAAATGAGCTTCATCAGAAAACCATATTTTGTTAAAATCAATTTCACCACTCTCTTTCAAGTTAATTAGTTTATTTGAGAATTCAAATCGTTGGACACCAACTCTTTCACTAATCGGTTGATTAATTTGAATCTTGTAAGGGAATAAAGCTAGATCTAATTTCATTATTCTTTGTATAGATGATCTTTGTATTCCGAGTACTCTTGAGGCCTGTCTTTGGCTTGATTCGGGATTCTCTTGAAAATAATTTGTACGGACTCGATGTTCTCTTCCGTTCTTACAGTCTTGGATTTCGTTTTCATTTCTTCTTTATTATCTAGAACCGTTCCAAATTCCGTGATTTTCTCGTATGCACGCTTTATTGTAGTTGGATCAATTTTATAATGGCTTCCAAACTAAATTCTAAATTCTTTAGCCACTTCGGTTGCCGATTTCAGATCGTGGAACTTAAGAATCATGAAAATTCGTTGTTTAACGCTATATTTACTCATTTTTGGAAGCTTAAAAATAAAAAATTTATTTAATAAAATACAACAATTAAGGTTAATTAAACTAGTTCTTACCAGA
>MQRK01210808.1:3091-17076 GCA_001938485.1 Girardia tigrina | reverse complement strand
ATATATCTGTCAAGAAATACCTTATTTATTTTCATACGATAGTTCAAAGTTAAGTTATACGCGATTGAAATGTAAGGTGGGAAGTTTGACCCGTTTCATATCGAACAACCTAATACTTTGATTAATAAACTTTTGTTTCTGTGAATTTGCACGTCTTTGAAGTTTGTGTCCCAAAACCGCCATTATTTTTCGACCAACCTAATATTAAAATTTATGATAAAAAATTATAAATATAATTTGGAAATGAATTTTATAATTATAAGGTAAATTTTACATTTTAAATTGAAAGAAAAAATTAATAAACGGAATTTCGGAGAAATGATTAAAGTAACGAGAAATTTGTGATATATGTATATTATTTTCATTAATAAATTTTTGTGTTGAATATGAACTGCGAACTTGCTGATAATGAAAGTGGTATAAACGCTACTAATAATAACATTGTTTTCTTATGTGTCCTCTTTTATTGAAATTATTACATTTCACATTTGGACACTGTCTGCTAACATGCCCTTCTTTATGGCCGGTCAAATAGGTAATTTTTCTGACTTTAAAATTTATAGTTGTATCTTCTGAAATTCTTCTATTCCTTGATTCTAGTGTCCTTCTTTTATTTTTCACTGTTTTCCATTGATTTTGTGTTATATGTTGCGATAAATGTGTTTCTTTTCTTTCTGTCATGTTGAAACATTCTCATTTAGTATTTCGTCAATCTCATCAGATTTCGTAAGACCTTATATATTTATTTTTTTTGTAAGTCATCATCATCTCTCAAGTTAGTGTATACTAAATTCGCTAGTTCTTTCTTACCCAACTTTTTCTCTAATAAATTTTCTATTAGTTCGTCTGCTTTTCTAAATATTATTGTTGGGTTTCTGAGGCCAATTCTCAACTTTATCATTTATTTCATTAAGTCTAAGATAATTTTTCGTTTGAAAACAATGCTCTTAGTTTCTCTTCACATGTTTCGCCGAGCAATGTTTTTTTACTTTATTAATGCATTCGGATTAAGGTAATAAAATTTTTCTTTCCTCTGAAAAAACCTGGTGAAGTTCTTTATAAAAGCTTCCACTTTCTTTTTTGGACCTTTTATGTTCGGAGTCACGTGGTCTTGTGTGTTGTATGATTACAAGGTTTTCTACAAGTTATCATAGGCTAATAAAATTTTATTTCGTCAATAAAAACACGACATATTTTCAAAAATAACCATTAAAACAATTTATTTCAAGCCATTGTCTTTATTCTAATAATGATACTAAAATGACTTAAGTAAAACTGAAGTGATTATAATCATTTGGGGCAAAACTGACTCCAACACAGTAGTAAACTAGAAAGTCTTGATAAAATTATTATTTATTAAAAACATTTGTTCATTAACAATACCGACAAAGAACGGAAAATATTTAAAAAATAACTTCAGTAATACATTTATCAAGACTTTTTAATGTTTTTCATACAAAATATTTAATTAAGAAATTGATAATTAATACAAATTAATTAAAATAAAAGACAAAATGGCAATATAATCAAATATTATTATTATTATATTAATATTAATAATATTATAATAAGTACGATAGAAGTAAATTTGTTACATATCCAACAAAAAAGTCAGAAAATTGAGTAAATAATTATTATTTTTAAAAACAATTAACTAATAATTATTCTTCTTTCTTCTTTTTGACTTTAGCCGTTGGGCCATGGGTGCAGCCAATTACAAACAAGCATTTGCCACATCTCTCTATTTGTAGTTTTATCTGGGACATTCCATACTCAATCCACTCTATTCTTTTAAATCGTCTATCCATTGCCTCTTTTGTCTTCCTCTTGGTCTTTCTCCTTCCACTCTTCCATCAATCATAACCTTTGCTAGTGCTTGTTTTCTTATTTGATGACCGTAGAATTTCAGCTTCCTTCTCTTGATGATCTCTTCTATTGATTCCGGTCTTTTACATAGTATTTCTGTCACTCTCCTTCAAACAAAGTCATTTGTCTTCTTTTCTTTCCACGTGATCTTCAGCATTCTCCTGTAGCACTTCATTTCAAAGGCTTTAAGTCTATCCATGCTCTTCTGATTTATTGTCCAACTCTCGCATCCATAGAGGAGTGTTGCCCAGACAACAGCCTTAGAGATCTTCAATCTGCTCTTGAGATGGATTTCTTTGAGGTTAAAAACTGTGCTAAGCTTAATCATTGCGCTTGTTGATATACCAATCCGGCTTCGGATTTCTTCTCACTTTTCCCCATTCTCTGCGATAGTAGAACCTAAGTATTTGAAACTCTTAACTTGTTACAGTTTCTCCACTTCAATGAAAATCTCCAGTTTAACCTCGTTGTTATGGTTTCCTGAAACCATTATTTTGCTTTTTTGTCTGTTGATTTCCATTCCAAATTTCTTTGACGCTTTGTGTAATTCCTGAATCTCTGCCTCATTTTTGCCCATGAGGTCTATGTTGTCAGCAAATCGTAGGTTGGTTATTCTTGTTCCTCCGCAGCTTATTCCAACATCGTCTAGATCGTCTATTGCTTCCATAACAATTGTCTTAAGAAAAAGGTTGAACAGTGTTGGTGAAAGAGTGCAACCTTGTCTTCCTCCTACTGATGATTTAAATTAGTTGCTAAATTGATCATGTTGTGTTGTTCAAAAGATACTTATGTATTTTCAAATTCAAATATGTGTTTATTTTTATGAATGTAAAATGAATTTGTTAATTACAAATATTGTTTATTTTTATGACTGTTGTTATTAAGTAAAAAACATGTAAAGTTTTTACACATTTGTTTTTTATTTAAAAAAATATCATGTTTAAATTATATAAAAAAACGGTAATGTATGACAATTTAATAAATCAATAAAAAATATTTAGACATTATCAATTATAATATTTATTTACTTTTAATCCAAATTAAATAATAAAACGGTGTCAAAATATCACAGCTCACTTGTCAACACTTTTGTCTTTGCGTCTTCGTAAAGGCTCTTAATAATTTTCGTGATATGTTTTCCTATGTTGTGTTTATTCATAGTGTACCATAGTGCTTCGTGCCACACCCTGTCAAAAGCTTTTTTAAAATCTATAAAGTTATCACAAATTATTCTTTTATGATCTCAGGTTTTCTCACAAATCAGTCTTAGGTTGGTTATCTGCTCTGTAGTGATACGATCCCTTCTGAAGCCTGCCTGTATCTCGCTTAGAACTTGCTCCACTTTCGGTGTGATTCTTCTTTGTAACACTTTAGACATAACCTTTGATGTGTAAAAACTAATCAAACTAATCGTTCTAAAATCACTGCACTTTTTACTATTTGCTTTCTTCGTTTAAAGAATGAGGATAGATTCAGTCCATTGTGAGGCCCAAACTCCACTATTTAAAATTTTGTTACATATTGCATGGAGAATGGTCACTGTATTTTGGCCTCCATTCTGAATTAGTTCCGCGTTGATGTTGTACATTCTGGGCTTTTGTTCCTCTTCAAACCTTTTATGGCAGCCTCAACTTCTGATCTAAAAATTTCGTATTCGTGATTTTCGTCATGTCTATTATTTTCAACATCGCCAGAGATAACGCTCCTGTCGACATCTGGTTTGAAGTTGTATAGTTTACTACAGTAATCTTTCGATCTTTGAGCAATCTCTGTACTTTTTGTAAGTACGTTTTGATCTTTATCTTCAATTACATTTATTTGTCTTCTTCCTGGCTCGGTCAGTTTCCTAATTGTCTTGAATGCTTCTCTGGAATTGTTTATTTCAAAAATACTTTCTATCAATTTGCTTGTTCTTCCGCCAAATCCTCTTTGGCCTTCCTCAGTAACCTCCGAACTTCCATGTTCGCCTTCCTGTAATCATTGCATGTGCTTTTTTGCAGTTATGTCTCTTGCTTTTCAGTTGACGTCGGCTGTCACAGCATTCCAATACATCTTCATTGATTCAGGGTTTCTTCGTCTTTCGTCTTTTTCCCAAAATCTTTTCGGTAGTATCTGTGATAATTTTTGTGAACTAGTCACATAGCTTTTGTGGTTGCTGGTCTTCTAGTAGCAGCAAGGGAGCGAATTTCGATGACAGTTCACTCTGAAATTTGTCCCTAATTCTAATATCAATCAGTTTCTCAAAGTTGAAAAGCGCTCTTTGATGTTTTGTTCTGGTTTTTGTGGAGAGCTTTAGTTTGAAAGTTGCTATGACAAGATCATGATCGCTTCCTATGTCTGGTTTCTTGAGAGTTCTAGTTTTGGCTTTGTTGACGCTGGATTTGAATTTTTTAGGTACCAAAATGTAGTCTCGTTGTTTCTTAGTAACGCCATCAGGAGCATGCCATGTTGTCCTTCTTGACAGCTTGTGTCTATGTAACGTATTGACAACAACCACCTTCTGTCTTTCTGAAAAATCTAAGAATATCATGCCCCTCTCAGTTGTGATACCATGTCCGAATTTTCCGGCTGAGGAGTGGTTAATGCCTTCCCCAATCTGCGCATTCAAATCGCAAATAACAATGATAAGGTCTTTCTTTGGAGTCTTGGCAATGAGCGTCTTCAGATTTTCATAGAATCCTTCAACGACTTCCTCATCTTAGTCAGTTGTTGGTGCGTAGACTTGGATGATAGTCGCCTTGAAAGGTTAAGTGGAAATTCTGATTGACATTATTTTACAGGATACTGGTGTACATTCCATCGACTTGATTGCAGTACGCTTGCCCACTATGAATCTCACGCCCTGTTGTTTCCTATTTTCATGACCGCAGTACCACACCTTGTGGTCATCTTTTGTTTTGTATTCTCCTGTGCCAGTCCATCTCATTTTTGATATGCCAACCACATTCCATCTGATGTTATCCAGTTCTCTAGCCAATAGTTCTATTTTTCCACTTTGAGACAACTTACTTTGCGGTATCTTGTCTAATTATATTAATATTTTCAATTTAACTCGCACATCATCGGTTAAACAATTAATCTGGTCAAAAGAAAATGAAAGAAAAGTTCCTCGACGAAAAATTGTTTAAATAACTGTTATTATGTTAGAAATAAAATTTTGTGTTGAAGAATTTTATTCTTGATCAAGAACTCAACAACACTGATACTAATAATACTTGAGATATAAATAAAATATATTATTATCTATCATAACTAATGTTGGAAAGGAAATTTAACTGTGATTTCTAATGTGAGACCTTTTAAATGTGAAGTACATCATGCTTTAATATTCTTTGAATATTTTTTGAGTCGCGAAGGATCTTTGGTAATTATTAAACCGTTAAGAGGGTTACCAAAAAGTTTGTTTTCATTGAACCTAAAATTGTCATCAGAACAATTAATAAAATTTTCAAAGATATAAAATTTACATAAATATTATTTTCTTTTTTAAATGGACTTATTTCAAATTAAATTTGTAAAACAAATTTTAATTAATGTCAAATAAGAAAATCAAAAATATAAATCAGTCGAAATTCCAGAATCAACAAACTCATCCAAACACAAAACATACAACATTCCAAAGTATTCCTCACAGAAATGAAAGAGGATAAATTGAAATTTAGTTTTATTTTATATAATCTTCAGAATTAGTAAATGTCACCCAAAATAAAACTCATGGAACAATTTATAGCCAGAAGTTGCTCTTCTATTCAGGTACCAAAGATGGAGAACATTCCTCCGTCGTGATTGTAGATAAAACAGTCTCCGCTCGATTCTCTCGTAAATGAGACGCAATTCGTATTCCTCAAGCAAATCACTCCACATTCGACATTCGAACTCGTTTTCTCAGTCATGAAACTCGACATTTCTGTGTACAAAATTGACGATCGCTTAACGTAAACTAATTATTACCATTTCATTCACATATATTAAAATCACATGAGGACCTACTTGAGGAGTCTTGTCTCACAAATGGATGTCCGTATACTTCGACTTCACAAAAATTTATTGCTTCACTTTCTGCAAACGGTTTCGATATAGCGATTGTTCTCGCGATCTAAAAGAGAATTGAAAGAGATAAGACACAAAAATATGATACAACTCGAGTCAAGTTGATTGTGGTGACACTGTTCGCACTCGGTGGGGGCCCCTGATAATATGAGATGTTGTAGAATGTAGAATTACTTGGGGAGAATATCATTTCACTATTATAACTTGCATAGAAGGAGAGGAAAGATTGTCGATAATCTAATAAATAATTATAAAATTAAAAGTAATAAATAAATTGTAAGTAAAGGAAACAGCAACAATCGGTCCTGCTGTAAATGACGATTCTTGAGAGAACAGAAACAGAATCGAGAACCACGAGCCACCATTTGTCAACACTGTGCTCTTGACTGTGATAGCAATTAGCTAAAGACGAACTTATTAATTCTAAATTATTTTTATACGTATATTTTTACTTGATACTCCATTATAATTACCATCGACCGCTTTTGAAGAAGTCAGAGGTACTCCACTAAAAACGTAAATATTAGCCGCATTGGTAGCTCTATTTCTGGAGAGAAGAACATCTAGACAAAATGATTATTATATATATATTTATTTATATATAATCAAAATAACCGGTCACCGCCTCGGATCCTGTTAATAATAGAAATAAATTGACAATATTCATAAATTAATTGAATGTCAAAATCATTATTTAAGTAAAGGAGTTTGTACAAACCCACGAATCTTAATATTTTATATAAATTGAGTTTAGTGAAATAAAATGTATTTATTCTGTACAAAATTGTCTTCTCTCCAGATAAATCGTGCAACAACGAAATGATACGTCGATGTCGTTTTGATGTAATGCATCAAATAATAAAAGAGAAAACGACAAAGAAATAAAATTTTATTCATAAATGATACACCGAAATATTTTCTTTACCAGCAGAATTTTTTGTTGTCTGTTTGTGACACCTGAACTGTGAAGTGTTTCTTGAAGTGTGGCTGCAGTCGCCAACCAATTCCCCAATTTTACACTCAGATACAAAGCATGTACCATACCAGTTCATATGTTTCAAATGCAATTGCAACGCCATCAGTTACAATCGACCCTTAAATAATAATAATTTACTTGCAACACTATGTCGAAATAGAATTTTTATTTTCTCCTAAGCGTCCTCCGTCAGCTCAAATATAGACCACCAGTTTTAGATCATATATGATCTTTTTTATTTTATCAATCTCTAGCACTGTAAAAGAGTGATGTTAATTTTTTAAATTTTGAAAATGGGAATTTCGGTTTTTTAAAAATTTCGAATTATAATCAAATCTAAAAGAAATATTGGAAAACAAAATTAAAAAAGGGAAATAAAAAAAATGAAAATTTGTTTAAATAACAAATTTAACCTTTTGTAGTTTTGAAGAAATTTTGAAAATCTTAATTTCTTTTTTGATTTAGAATGGAAGTGAATTCCTAACCGCACACTCACAATTAACAAAAATTCACCCCTAAAATTAAGGCATTGATATACTTGATTCATTTACTAATTTAGTTATGTGCTTCAAATTTACTGATAACGATTAATTGATTTTTTACAGATAATGGCGTTTATTTGTTTTGGATATTGAAATGTGCATATTTTTAATGACAAATAAATTAATATATTTGAAAAAAATAAAATAAACTATATTGTAAAAAAATAATTAAGGAAATACTATATAGTTTTGAGAGAAAAAAAGAAACGTTTTAAAAATAATAATTAATTATTTATTACAAGAAATGACTAAAGTTGCTTAAAGGCGCCAAATGTTGATGTGATTTATTAGTTTTGGCGAAGTTTAAAAATTAAAAATTAATTTTACTAGTTAAATCTCACTTCAGGATTCATAATATCAACAAATAGAATTTATTGATTAATTTTAGAATTTTAGAATGCTTAAGCAAATTAATAATCACAACTTTCCCCTCTTTTATAATTTGTTATTTACTTTCTTAATCTACTCAGTTCTTCGACGAATTATGTTTCCATCTTTCAGATTCTGTAGTTCCAATTGGTGTGGCGATATATGTCTTAAAATTTGGTACTGTCCATCGAATGGGAAAGTGTTCTTTCTCAGTTTGTAGGATCTTGTTTTACAAATGTCGAAATGTCGATTTGTTCTCTTCTCTCTCTCCCAATTTTCCATTCGTCTTGCCGCTTTCTCTAAATTTTCTCTTACCTTCATCTTGATCACGCTGCTCTCTTCCGTTTTAGCTATTTCTGCTGCCGTATGTAAGTTTATTTTTCTACCAAAGATAACTTCGAAGGGCGAATATTCGGTCGTACTCTGAACTGTTGCATTTAGACAGAATTCTATCTTCGGAACTATTTACCACCATGATCGTTTGTCTGTGTCTCCTCTGCTTGTTACTATCATGTCTTTCACAGTTCGAATAGATCTTTCTACCAAAACGTTTGATTGATGCTTAAATGGGCTACTAAATCTTTGTTTGATTCCCTATTTCCTGCAAAAATCTTTAAATGTCCACCAGTAAACATTTCCCATTGTCTGTTAATATTGTTTTTGGCTTCCCATGTCTATATATCCATTTTATCAACACACATTGAACTATGGTGTCTTCGTTTTCAGTTCTAATCTCTGTCAAAGAGATCAATTTTGAAAATTGGTCCACCATGACCAAAAGATATGGGTATATGCTATTCTTGTCACCCACATATGCGATATCCATCACGATTTGCTCTAAAAACTCGACACTTCTTATTGGAATCAACTTCTCTTTTGTTTTTTCACTTGGAATTTTTCTGCGTATACTGTGAAGAATATTTTAAATTGTTTGAATGTGTAAATGTATTGATGCTGCATGTTGATTTAAGTATATTGAAATTAGAATGGTGATTCTCCATCCAGATGGAAATTGGTATTTTTTATTAAATTTAAAGTGATTGACTATTCGAACATAATTAAAATAATCATTTTATAAAGTTCATATTTTTTAATTTAACAATTAAAATTAAGTTTAATATTTTTAGTAAAATTTAAATTAAATGCATTTTTAATAATTTGATGACATTTTTATTATTTTGGGATTTATTGAGAAATGTTAAAAATTATTATTTTTAAATAATAATTTTAGAAGTTAAATATTTTAAAAAATCACTTAAAAAATTGTTCGAATAAGCATGATTAAAAATAGAAATAAGAAAACCAATTAGAATGATGATAAACGATGAAAGACTTTCTGAGAGTCATATTGACTCTAAATGTGATTGTAATAAAAATTCAAACGAGACTTGTCTAAATTCCCTTAAATTCATGACATTTTCCTATAATGATTTGCACCTCTTTCGCTAAATCTGGTAGCATAAAATGATTTTGGATATACTTCTTTGTCTTTTTGATACCTACATGACATAAATCTATGTGTACTTTCCTGATGAAATCTCTTCTAAGTTGCATCGGAACCAATGGTAACACAAAATTTCTTTCTTTCCTATCCCATAACCTATTCTGATAAACTAATTGGTCCTTTAGTTGTAATAACTCTTTGGTGATTTCATTCTTTTCACCCTCTGCCATCTCCTGTATTTGTTTCAACTGGTTCAACTCTGAGCACTTTTCTTGCTCGTCTTTTATCCATTGAATTGTAGATTGAATCACCACTGTATTGATGTGTTTCACCCTTGCTTTTGTTGATTTTGGTTCTTCGTGTTTTGTTTCACATTGTGCACAAACGTCGTCTTATAGCCGTGATAATCCTTCTGCATTTCCATGTTCGTCACCTTTTCTTTACTTCAAATCAAAGTAAAAATCCGCCATGTTTGTAACCATGTCTGAAATTTAGAAGTTATTGGTTTGGAAGTACTCTTCATACACCAGTGCTTTATGATAAGTTCTTGCTGTAAATCGCTTGTCATATAAATATTGCTTGAAATGTAACATTAACTCTTGTAAAGCTAATACGAGTAGTTCCTTTCTAGTCACACAGTACCCTTTTTCATATGTGGTTAAAGTCCTCGATGCATACGCGATTACTACTTCTTTCTCTTCTGATATCTGACTTAGAACTGCTCCTATCGATCCGAATGATGCATCTGTGTCTAAGATGAAATTATTATTCGGGTTCACAAATGCTTATACTGGTGCACCACAAAGCTTTTGCTTCAATTCGTTAAAACATCTGTTGCACTCGTCTGATCAAAATATTTCTTTACATTTTCCGCTACATGCACTGTGCAAAGGTGCTGCTAATTCGGCGTCAGTCTTGATAAATCGTCGATAGTAGTTACACAGACCTAAAAATGCTCGTAAATTTCGAGTACACTTTGGAATCGGAAAAGTTTGAATTTCTGCCACTTTCAATTTATTTGTTGAGATACCTTCTTTGTTAATTGTGTCCCAAAAATACCAGCTCCCCCACTTCGAATTTGCATTTCCCTGGATTGACTTTTAAACCTGCTTTATTCAGTCTTATATGATCCTTCATTGATTTTGAGTAAATTAAGACATCATCTAGGTATATTACTACTCCAGATAATAGTAAATCTTTAAATAATGAATTCATTATTTTCTGCAATGTTCCGGGTGCTGTTGAAAGTCTAACCGTACACGGTTAGAACAATACTGCTTTGTTCTCGTGCAAAACGCTGTCTTTTCTTGAGAACTTTCATCCAATGCTACTTGATGATATGCTTTGCCTAAATCTATACTGGAAAATATTCTGAAGCCACCCAGAGCATCCATTAACATTTGGCTGTCTGGCATTGGAAAGGAAACTTTCTTTGATACACCATTCAATTTTCTGAAATCTAAACAAATTCGAATATCTCCATCTTTCTTTGGCGTAATGACTATTCAACTTTCCATTCACTTTTACATTTCCGAATTATTCTTGTCTTTTCTAATCCTTTCAAAAATCCTTTGATTTGACTTTCTAAATGAATCGATTGCCTTCTTGAATTCACAAAAATCGGTTTACCTTCTCTTTCAATTTTATGAACCATAATATCCGTAAATCCCAAATCGTATTCATGTTTCATGAAAAGATCATCATATCGTTTCGTGGCGTCTTCTAGTCTATTGTTTTGCTCTTGCAGTTTCATATCTTTCTTTACTATCACAACTGAATTCTTGGTAGTTTTTTCAAGTTTTATTCCGAATTAATGTATGACATTAACACCTCCAATGACTGCTGGTCGGATTGCTTTCACCACTAAAAAATCTACCGTATAGCACTCTTCTTTCCATTTCAACTTCACTGTCATTTTTCCCAAAAACACTTATGGCCTTCTGAAAACGTTCTATTTAGTATAATTGGGCTCTTTTCTAATATGGGTTGTCCAATTTCCAACCAAACCTTCTCAATAATAACTGAAACACCCGCTCCACTATCTCACAACATTAATATATTGTGATTATTCAGGTTAACATCGCTCCACCATTTACCATCTGTTCCCTCTACTATCTCTGCAATTCAATTTCTTGGATATTTTATGCCGACTCCACAGACGAAATGCTGACCATGGAGTCTCTGGCATTAAAATCATCTCCCTATTCATCTCTATATGATACGATATCCGAGATTTTCTTCTCGGGGGTTTCCTTAAAGGTTGATGGCAGTTCTAGTTTAGAATGCCTCAAAACTTTATTGGAACACCAGCATGGTCGCCAGTTAAATCTTCAGGTTTCACTTCAGGATTCATAATATCAACAAGTAGAATTTATTTAATATTTACAATCTTTTTAGAATACTTAAACAAATTAATAATCAAAACTTTACTTAACTGATTTTTCTTGTACTTTAAGTTTTGGATGACATATTCGAATTTCGCAATATTGGGTATAATTTAATCGACAAACGAAATCTATCCTCGAACGATGATTTTTTTATATTCCAAAGAAGTATGGGAAAATGCGGGTTCTCCCCCAATCCCCCATTGGAGAAAGCATATTTTCTAATTGATATGGCACATGTGTAAATCAATAGTGCACTATCGATCGGCACTGTATTACGGTATTAATTTAAATACACTGTATTAATTTAAATTTGTGCCAGTTTTTCATAATTTATTTAGTTTAGTTAAACAACAATCATTTTTTTATTTCAGTCGTTTGACAACAGAGAGGTAAAGAATTTTTGGGGATATTTTTTGGAATTTATAGAGGTGGAATTTATGGAGGTTTTATTGTATAACACGTTTAGATAAGTATTCAAAAGATTTTATTTTTCGAAGATTGTACAAAGAATAATGTTAAAAATAACATAAATTCATTTAAATTTGGTTGAAATACTTAACTCAATGCAATCGAAATCCATTTTAAATTTTCTTTTTAAATATAAGTTGGTAAAATATAAATTTTATTTAGCCAATCAAAATTTATTCAAAATAGATTAATAGATGTTCAAATTAATAAATTATTTATTTTATGCTTAAAAATGAAATATTTTCTCATGTCAATAATATTTCTTTCCCTGGTTTTACTGAATGCTCATCAAACCTTCAATACAAAAAAGTATTGGGTTGATCCGTCAATGTGGGTTTGGAAGGATAACGTTGTTAACACATTCTTCTTGGATAGATTGTTGCTCTATGCATTCGAATCACAACCTTAGTGATTGGAGACTTTTGAAAACATTAATTTTGATTTAAGAGTTTTGTGATTTTCACTATAATAAATAAATTTGATTAAATGTATCTTGAAAGAATATACTTTACAAAATCATGGAACATCTCGGGAATGTTCTCATTGCCTCAATTTATTACTATCATAAATAAGAAATAAGGTCTTTACAGTTTTAATATTTTATTTATAACATCTTATCTAAACGATAAATGTTGAAGTCAACTAAATTTATTAATTTCGGAAGTTTAACTATTGTCGTTAGAACAAATGTTTTTTTATAGAAAAAAAAGTCACTTACATAGTGCAGTTTGTGATTATATAACCATTATATCATCAGCACGTCATTGAAAAACTCTTAATAAAGTTTTAGAGTACATATTTGAACGTTAATTTTAGGATACAAATATCTTCTATATAACGCTTGAAAGTCATTGTCTCCAAATAATTCTTAAAAATTCATTCTCTTCAACTTTATTTGGATTTTTTCAATGATGTACTGATGACATGTTGATGACATAGTCACTAGTTGGACTACATAAGTGACTTTCTTTTTTTAAAAAATATTTTTTTCTGAGGATGACGGGTTAACCGTCAAAATTATTAAACTTTAGTTTGCTTTAACATGTTTTATTTGACAACTTGCCAATTTTATTTAAATTTATTCACAATTCTTTTTATTTAAATTATTTTCTCTTGTCTTATTTAAATTGTATTTTTACTGTGGTACAATGATAGTAAGAAGTAAAGAATTGTAAAGATGTACAATAGGAAGAAGTAGAATAGTGAGAAGTAAAATGAATTCAGTCTTGATATCCTCATAATGTTTTGGTTTCGATCGACTTACTAATTTCGAAAATTTTGTATTTTAAAATTCTAAAATTTTTTTTGTAAAATGACCTACTACAGAATTTTCATGCCGTGTGTTTTTAATCATTTGCCGAAAAATTGAGTTTGGAAAGTCAATATACATCACAAATGTCATCGTGAATACCATTTTAACCGAATTAACTTTGTGACTGGAAACAATACCGTTTTGGCTGGATCACCTCTGATCATCCGTTATACAATCACCCAAAGGCATAACTGATGCGTGAGAAAACCATCAAGTAAAACTCCATGGTCAACAAAGAGAAAATTACTTGAATGTCTGTGGGTTAGATGCAAAGTAGAAAAAAGGAGAGTTTTTCATATACATGGCTCGAACTCGACATAATAGAGAAATAACCTTTTTAGTTGCATTTTCAAGTGAAGTCACATAACTGAATTTATTCAAATGAGCTTGGATTGTTCTATTGATTTAAATATAAATATATATATATATATATATATATATATATATATATGTATATATATAAAACGCCATTTTAAAAGTTTTTTATTTCCCAAAACATGTTTCGCCATTACGGCATCATCAGTTGTGAAGTAAATTTCAAATTACAAGTCATTTATATGGCACATTGACT
>MQRK01210791.1:12940-27279 GCA_001938485.1 Girardia tigrina | reverse complement strand
TAAAAAAATATATATAAATTAATAAGTTAAATAAATTAAAATAATTAAATAAATCTATTTAAAATTAGGTGGATAAATAAAATAAATAAAATAACTAAATGTGAGACAGTTGAGTTTTTTTAATTGTCGAATTTTTAAAGAAATGTGAATCATGTCATAATCAATCCATAGTCGGTTCATGAATGGTGTCTGAATCGGTCGATTGCTGAATGGAAATATTCAATGTAAAATGTAATTATGAATTGTGAGCCTCATTTTTAATTTTGATGTTATTGTGTCAGTGAATTTTCTCTGCCGATGTGGGTATGTCTCTTTTTTTTGTGAATGTGATTGCATGTTTGTGTGCGTGATAATGTATTGATTGGTCTGTATATTGTGTGTGTGTGTGTTATAATTAAATTGTGAATTAATCACAATTTTCAAGTTCAATTATTAAAAACGATTTAAAAAGACGGTGGATTGCCATTGAACGGTCTTGCATTGCAGTGTCTGAATTTTTATGCCAATTTTTTAAAAACAATTAACAATTTTCTTTTCAATCAATTAACAGTTTTCGGTTTTTCTTGTCACAATTTTTTCAAGTCCAATTAAAGGTTTTCAATTTAAAAAATAAAAGGTGTCTTTGTGTCAATTCAATTTTTTTCAATTCCAATTAAAAAAAAGGAAAAGTTTCATAAAAATAAAAAGAAAAGATTAATGGATCTGATTTCTGGCAACTTTTTAAATTCGGACATTTCCGTAATCGATGAGCCACTCGATCTGATTCGATTGAGCTTAAATGAGCGAATTTACGTTAAAATAAAAAACGATAGAGAATTACGAGGCAAATTAAATGCTTTTGATTCACATTTAAATATGACTTTGAGTGATGTAGAGGAAACAGTGACGACTTTGGAGATTGATGATGAGACGCTAGAGGAAATTCATAAAATGAAAGGCGATTATTACCGTCTTCTGTCCAAAACAACGTGGAGACACGGTTTCCTGTCCACTGAGTCTTAGAGGTTATTGATAAAATTATTTATGTATGATACTCGAAATGAGTATCATTGTTTAGCCATAGAACGAGATAATCTTATTTTCTAAGGACCAAGGATAAAATTTCTGATTTTTTTCCATTTCCAAATATGGTAGATGTTCGGTTTCGAATAAAAAATATTAAAATACTTATAAATATTTATATGATGTATATATAAATGTTGGGATCGTTGACATTTTCGGTTTTCCTTCAACTTCGCCATGGACCTATTTATTGCGCCGGCACCAAGGCAAGCGAAAAACTTCCAAAATCTAAAAACAAAAAAAAGGTTATAATTATAATATATAATATTAATTAATTACAAAAGAAACTTTTAATTGATTTTGATCCTTTGATCCTGTCGATATGGATATTTTCTAATGAGAAAATCGGTGTACTGTATTTTTTTTAGTTTTATCTGGACTTGGAAACTCGCCATCCTCGGGTGGTTACTGCTAGATGAAGTTTTGATTATTTACGATGACTTTCAGAATCGTCTGTTTACGGGTTCTGGGAGTTTTTGTGATGAAAGAGTAGTATAAATTCGTCTGGATTTGTACACTCTGCCAGAACTTTTATTATCAAATATATTTTAAAAAACAAATTTGTGTTTATAAAATTTTTGTCTTTTTATTTTTTTTTATTGTTGATGGAGGTTTTGAGATGTCCTTAAGGTTTGCCGATTCGTTGATTGGTAACAGCCGGTGCAGATATTGCCTGCCGAGACGGTTGACGGTCTGGTGGTGAAAAGAAGTTATTGTTAATTGGTATTCTTAGCTAAGGACTTGTCTTTTCTTATCGCCATCAATTATTTTTTATATATTTTTTAGTGGTTTTTGTTTTTATTACATCAGTAAATCCACTTATCATCCTCATTTAGATCATGAATCAACCAATTTGTGAGAAAGAAGATTATCATAGAGTGTTGCTTCATGACCTTTGGAAAAGGAAGGAATAAATTGACAAACTTACTAAAGAGTTTCTTAAAAAAACAATGGAACTTGAGGATTAAAGAAGAATTTCAGTTCCTCTAACGGTTCATAAACCGATAGTAAACAAGTACATGCTAGAACAACAAAAAATAAAGGTTAAAATTACCGAATTGAGGATTCAAATAAATATGTCGGAATATCACAAGAAGACTATAAAGAAAATTTTCCAAGAACACATGGACGAAGGAAATGGAAACATCGGTTCATTCATCTATCACTGAGGAAGATATGATGACATCAATGACCTGCAAAATTAGTCGAAAACGGAAATTTTTGTACCCATGTCGTATCAAACTGAAAATGAGTTTAAAAAGATTTGGGGTCCAAGTTCTTAAAATTCTGACCAAAAGGGGCAGAAAATTGTTCAGCAAGGTGACTGTGGATTAGAAGAGACACCTAGCTTTTATGATCAACACACAAATTATTACTGCAATCATTGGTAGGGTGTTCAATGGAATGCAAAAATTGTTCGAAGTTAAGCCAAAGGAACAAATTTTGAAGGAGTAACGAGCTAGTCTTTGTTTTCGATCCATTACGATTGGATAGTTAGAGAAGATTGTCGTTTTACTAAATTCAAAAAATTAATGATGAGGAGGGGATTGATTGATTGATTAAATGATTTTTATTTTCAATAAAACTTTTTTATATGCAAAGTTTTGTTCAATTTCTTTTCAATAAACATTTTGAATTCAAATTTTAAATTAAATAGTAGAGAAATGATAAGTAATAGAATATTTAAGAGTCGTAAGAACCCGAGAGCTACCGGATTCTCCTCACTGGTTAGAATAATAAGGCCAGATGAGGGTAATCGGGGATGATGAATCTCTGATAACTGTCAATTACGAACACTTTGCAGAGAGGCATATCCAAATAATATGTTGGGTCAAAGTAGTCTCATGTGCAAAAAATCAGAACAAAACAAATTAATCTATATAAATAAAATTAAAGTAATAATAATATAAAGCCCAAAATATATATTGGTCAAATTAATAATTTTAATTTGATCGTTGTATAAATAATATGTTTGTGCAGAATCACCGCAGAGTTGTAATCAACGAAAAACAATAAAATTATCATTTCTCTTACGAATTTTTTAATTCTCTTCAAAATCATATTTTTGCAATGATGAATTTAAAATTGTGTATTTCTCTTTTTCCGTACAATGAGGATTTTCTAGGCAGTCTTTTTTTCAATGAAATTGAATCATTTCTAGTTGTACGTAAATTAAACGAACATTGGTTTCTTGCGTCCGAGAGAAATAGCTCACTCGATGAACTCTAGAAGTTCATCGATGAAACGGTAATATCTTTAAGTCAGAAATCAGCATCGATTAATGCTGGGAGATGTAAATTGGTCAACGAACTGGTTCAGCACTTGGCTATGTTCGAAAAAAAATTACGTAAGATGAAGGAAATGTATGATTCCTTCAATTCCTTAAGCGTTTTGGATAATAAGAAAACGGTGGCTCGTTTGATTCTGACTTTAATTAGTCATGTCACACTTGATACAATTATGGAACGTGTTACTGATTGGGTGTTTAGAATGCACGTATGTTATATATATATATATATATATATGTATATTAGGTTGAGTTATAAATAACTTTTGCCCAGGTACACGGTAACTATTGTTATTGTTTACACAACGGTTTACCGAGACACAGGATTTTCATTTTTAATACGCAGATAGGACTTTATTTAGTCTTTAAACAGCTGTCTAGCACTGTGAGTCTTATGCTAAATTTTTTTAACCTTTAAAATGGAAAATCAAAAAGTACACTTACGCCATGTTATGCTTTAGGAATTTAAACACGGCAATAATATTACGGCCCAAAAAATATGCAGTGTGTATGGTGAGGGAGTGATAACCGATCAGGCAGTAAGGAATTGGTTTGTCAAATTCCGTTCTGGAGATAGGACCTTGAAATAAGAACCATGGAGGGTAACCCTTCATACTTCGATGATGATATTTTGAAGTCAATATTGGAACAAAATCCACGCCAAACAACGAGAGAGTTAGCAAAGAAGCTTAATACGTCACAATCAACTGTTTGCGGAAACGTAGAAAAATTGGGGAAAGTAAGCAAACTGGGACAAAGGGTACCCAATAATCTGAGTGAACACAATAAAGCGGATAGGATGTCGTTTGTCACATGTCTCCTCTCAAGAGAAAAAAATGAATCTTTTTTGACGAATATTATCACAAATGATTAAGGATAATATTCTTATTATATAATCTTATATATATTATATCTTTTATAATATATCTTTCTCACAGTTTAATCAATTCAATAATATTTTAAATCATATTAAATTAATTTAAATTACGAGAACATCATCCGTAAAAAGCAGAGGCTTGGTAAAGCCTAACCGCCTCTACCGGATCCTAAAACGAATATTCATGGGAAGAAAATTTTGTTGTGTACATGGTGGAATCACCAAGGGATCATTCATTATGAGTAGTTAAACAGGAATGAAACGGTTACTGCAGATGTGTATGTTCAACAACTGCAAAGAGTCAACGAAAAAATTTTGGAGATGCGCCCTGCACTCGTGAACCGTAAAAATGTCATTCTGCTGCACGATAATGCAAAACCAAATACAGCGAGGGCGACTCAAGAAAAAAATCTCGAACTTGGCTGGTCTATTTTACCTCATACGCCTTACTCTCGGGACCTTGTTCCGACAGATTATCATTTTTATTCTCCTTGCAGAATTTTTTAAATGGAAAATATTTTGATTTAGGTCAGGTACTGAATGAGGCTGTCCTTTGCTTCTTCCACTCCAAACCGACCAATTTTTATAAAGAAAGAATAAATAAATTGAAAACAAGATGGGAACAGGTCATAACAAATAATGAAGAAATTAGTTTTAATAATGAAATATAATAATAAAATTAGTTTTTATTTTTTTATGTAATTGAAAAATAAATGTATTAAAAAAATGGAAGTTATTTATGACTCAATATAATACTTATTATACTAAGTATATATATTATTTTAAATTATAATAATTATTATAAATGTTTCAATAAAAATGTCCTCTGTGATTTATTGGTGATTTATTCAATCGTGTGGAGCATGTTGATTATTATTATTATTATTATTATTAAGAAATTACCTTAAGGAAACCAGTTGACTGAGCAGAAGTCATAGAAACAGATCTAGAAATATAAATAAATATATATGATCCTTGTAAGCTGTCATGGACTAGTTGTTTGAGACCCCTGATTAACACGAACGAATAAACCTAAACGTTTATTATAAAGCATTATCATAATTAATAAATGAATTTAGAATTTTAAAATTATTTGAAAATTATTTTAACATGTGAGACATAATTATTGAGCCTTCAAATATAACAAAAAAATAATTCAAGCAGCTCTAATTAGGAACGTCTGTTTTTTTCAAAACAAGTATTTGTATTGTTAGGAATTTAAAATGCTAGGAAAGCTGTTGAAAGAAGGTTAAATTAAATATGTACAAATTAAAATTTATATATAATTAAATATGTAACGTTTGAAAAAATAAATTACTAAAATTATGAAGATCTAATTAAATTGTTAATAATTAAAAATTCTTGAGTTTTAAATATAATATAAAAATTAAAATGTATGATTTTTATATATATTTTTATATTATAATGGAATGATTTTTAAAAAATTAATAAAATAAACGAAACGATTAAATATTTTAAAATATTTTCATAATTTAAAATTGATTTATAAAAGCAATAAAAAAATCAAATATGAATATTTATTAGTATTTTTATTTACAGGATGTCCCACAGGGTATGCCTTCGCTAATTTTGATGTTGAATTGAAGTTTAGGGTCTATATATTGTATATTGACTAATAAAAATTTTTTTAATCTAGCATCATATAACAAATTACGTAACAAAGTTTTGCAAAAATTTTCGAAAAACAAGTTAAATAATGACTCATTTTATAGATTATTCAATTTTAAACAACTTTTTTGAAGTAAAATATTTTGAAGCTCGATACTAAGCTTCTAACATTGAGTGAAATATTTTTATTTGAACAATTTTTTCGATCAATTAATGTCAAAAAAGGAAATTTTTAAGAATGAGATCCCGAAACATATTTTGTTACTAACACAAATCTAATATGTTTAGATTATTTGTGGAAATGTGCTATGCTTTATGTCGACGATGAAGTCTTTAATAAAATTATATATATATCTTAAAGCCCATTACGATAAATCTCAGTTTGAATTTAATCAAGGAAAGAAAATTCATCAATGACGAATTTATTCAACATTGTTTTTCAATAATAAGAACAGCATTCGGTATGGTAAAATGCTGTTTGTCGAAATTTCATCTTGTCTCAAAATTGGAGGATAATTGTCAAGAGACTTATTGCGAGGTTTCATTTGAGATGGAAGAATCAATAAACAAATTGACAAATATAATACAACTCCTGTGTGAATTTGTTCGAGAATGTGATAATCGATTTGCAGTTGAGCGTGAAGGTCCAGCACTGTGCAGAGTGACATATGGAAACTTTCGGAGAATTGCAATCATGTTTTATTACTTTTTCGGTCGAAATAACTCAGTGCGACACGTTTATTTTGATTTTCACTCAAATAAATTATTCCTGTACCTACGTAGAAAGATCGAGTCACACTGGCAAGAATTATTGAAAGACGACTGCGTCTCGGTCGACTATGTCCTCGACTATGCTAGGCGGGAGAAATTGAGGAGGCACCGAGAGTCGAATTCGAGTACCTCGGAAGATCTGATAGATTGGAAAGCCGGATTGAGCGCTGGTGTGAGTCCGCTCAGTAATGGTGTTATAGGTGATGAGTTCCCTGATCTCCAAAACAAAACCTCTGCGGAGAAACAACAAATATATCAATCAAAACAAACCCATATTTTTGAAAAGTTTATCCCGTTCAAGTATAGACGACAAATAAATAAATGTAGTAGCGATAATTGTAGACTGTAAATGAATGTTATATAAGACTTGCTTTGGTACGCTTGTGGATTAAGAATGGTGGGAGTGTTACTGACAAAATTAAATCTGAAAATGTGTGTGTGTATATGTCTCTGTTGACAACTGTTGTCAAAAATTGTGTGTTGTGACTGCTTTTCGTCGCATTATTTATAGCAGCTTTCGTTCTACACTAGTCCGAGATTGCGGGGGCGTTACAGTGATGATTCTGTACTCTGGTCAGTGATTCGAACGACAGGGGTGTCGCAACAGAGAAATTTATCGATTTCTCTCTGCTTTTTACGTCGCGTACAGGTTATTTGTTTATTTTTGCTTATTCATCGCCATGTCGCGGTCATAGACAATTGCGGCGTACATCATTATATTGGAATCAGAAATTTGCTAGAGGGGTGACATCTGTTAGTAATCATATTGGTTTTCGATCCGTCCCGGTTACAACGTGTAGGTGAGTTTATTTTGTTTACTACTATTGTTTACATTGTGTCTTATTTCAGTCATGGAGACGTAACTGCGGTCCATATTTACAACCGGGCACAGCGTGATTCCCTGCGTGTTTTCCAAAAGTTATCTTTAGTGATAATTAATTTCGGATTTAATTAATTATTACTATGAGATATTGTTCTTTATTTCAGGGGTTTCTATAGGAATATTCTGATTATCCGAGCTTAGGTTTTCCAACATTGGGACAATGTCTACTTTTTCCTGCGGATCTTGGGTTCTTCAGGGTTCTAATAGTGGTTGCTGTCAGTGGTGGGAGTTGATGGATAATATATTATTTTCAGAGTAGTTTTCTTCATTTATTTTATTTATAGCGGACTCCGAATCGATCTCTATCTGCAGGAAATTGAACAATGTTTCATAATAAAATTTTCTTTCCTCCTATCGTAGTTGTTATTGTCCCTGTTCTTGATTATATTCAAGTTTCGGGTTTCCCTTTACGATTCTTGGCGTTGTTTGTAGGGGTGTGGTTTTGGTGTGTGCTGTTTGTGAACATGTGGGATTTGAACGGGTGTAAATTCAAAGGTATGGCATTTCAATCACAACATAGTCCTATGTCCAGCGACATCTCAATCCACTGTGCTCCTGTATCCTCGTTTCCTTAATATTTGCAGCAGAACACCAATACAAGAAAATTGATGGTCAAAATTGGAACATAAACTAAAGCAGCACTTACAGAATTATTACTAAAAATATTTTAAATTTGAAAGGATTTAGATATAATTTTCAAATTAAAAATTCTATGATTAATTTTTAAATTGATTTTCAAATAGAAGATTTATTTTTTTAATCTTCTGAAAAAGTTACAAATTATATTCAATATTAGAATCTCCATTTGATACTTGATCAGGGTATAATTCATTTTTTTTCTATTTTTGGTTTCATAAAATTTCACAAAAACTTTTTGAGGTAGTGTATAATTAAGAATTAATTTTATCTTTTCTCAATTAACAAATTTAAATTAATTAATTGAGATAATTAGGGAAAATATTTAAATCATATTTTTATATAAATTTAATTTTAATTATACATTAAAATCTCCCTAATAAGGTGTTTTAAAATTAATTTAAATTATATATATGGGACATCATAAAAATAGAATTTAAAAGTTTTTTTATTTAAAAAATAGAATCGAAAAAATATATTTAAAATACACAATTTCAATTGTTTTAAAAAAAGAATTTAGATATAATTTTTTTCAAAAATAGGATTCGGAAAAAAATAAGAAGTTATTTTCATTTAGTTATAAAATATTTACATTTAAACAAAAAAAACATTGCTAAAATTAACATTTAATTTTCAAAAAGCAGCTCTTAATCTTGTAATTCTTGGTCTGCCTCTTGATCTTCTCACTGGAGGTGGAAATGTTTCGTCTTTTGAAAGATCCGCGACGGAAAAAGGCAAAATTGAGGCAAGAAATGAACTTATATAATACGATGTTTTATTTATAAACATAAAGCAATTGATTATATCTGTTATTATATTATTACATAATATCGCATACATGGAACAACAAATTCAAATGTACTCTTACAACAGCACGTTTTAACATTAAAATCGATCATATATTTATGATCAAACAAAACGATTCTATCATTTGAATGTTCAACAGACAAGAATCTACTTATTGCAACATTGGAATCTAAAGCTGATTCTTTATCTGTAGATAAAAAGGATTGATAGTTATAATTATATTTGTGTTATTAAAAAAAACTGCTTCAGAGCGTTTTTCATATATTCCGCTGGGTTAGAACTATTCTGACCATTTCTAGAAATGCATAATTTTGAATTTTCCCAAGTTGTTACATCACATTGTCTATAGGTTAATTAAAATTCATTATTGATAATCCACTCAGCAATATTAAAATCAGTCTTTATATTTATTTGCAGCAGCAAAAAAATTGCTCATTGCTGCAGCATCTCTATATCTATTCTACAAATTCTTTGTTAAATAAATAAAAAATTGAATTCTAAATTTTGAATTAAAAAAGTTTTGGATTCTATTTTTTAAATAAAATATTTTAGATTCTTTATTTTAAATAAATTTATTTTAGATTAGATTTTTTCAACAAACGATAAAAACTTCGATTTTCAAAATTTTTTCCATGTATATTTATAATACATTATTATATACATTATATTCAAATATAAATTTTATATATTCTAGTAAATATATAAAATTTCTAGAAACTGTAAATATTTAAATTATATTTAATTAAAAATTTAATTTTTATTTGAAAATTTCGTGTGCAAAAGTTTTTTTTATAATATTTACTCTTTCTATTTAATATATTCCATTCAAAAACCATGAAATAAATTTTGCATCAGGCTTTCCATTCTCTTCCAAAACTGGAAAAGTGAACCTTGATTTGATAAACTAATAAAAACGTCGATGATTTTGTTATTAAAAAAATCTATTAAATTGCAAGATTTAAAATTTTTAAAAATTTATGGCAAAATAACAAAAGAAATAATTTTTCTTTAAAATTGCAATTATTCAAATTTTTAAAATATAATATAATTTTTGAATTACTATGCTTCATTTAATAATTATATTTTTAATCAAATTTAAAGTTTTTTGTCATTTAATATATTTAAAAATTAGCAATATATCAAAATATAATTTACAAAATATTAAAAAACATTTAAAATATATATAAATGTATTTATAAAACTTTTAAAAAGTATTTTCACATAAAAAAAATAATGTATAATATTTATTAAATGTCTCTCTAATATATTAGATACAATTTTAGAATTACTTGGATTGTTATTAAAATATATAAATAAAAAAAATAATAATACTCAAAAAATTAGTAAATTTAAATTTTTTTAATAATAACAATAACTTTGACTATATTCAATTCAACAATTTTAATTATTTTCTAAACATTTACAATTTTTAATTAAATATTTTTTTCTTAATTTCAATAAATTATACGAAATTTATTTCAAATTAAAAATAGACATAAAAATTTAATAAGATATTTAAAAATTGTTGTTAATTCAGTCCGAAGATGGTGGAAAATCCAACGAAATATATTGCAATAAAATTTGATTTTAATGGCGTTCTTAATTATTAAAATTTAAATAAACATTTAAAAATATTTATAGATAATAGATAACAAATTAATAATAAATTAGAAAATAAATAAAAGCTTTAAATCCGTTTATTTCGGATTTTTTTAATTTTTAAAATATATTCATTTAATTACAAAAAACAGTATATATGTATTAAATACATATTAATTTATTTAACGTTGTTAAATAATAAAAAAATTCAGTTCATCAATGTAAAAATTTTATTTGGACAATTTTGAATCTTAAATTTTTTAATTTTCATTTTGTAACAAATTTTAACAGCTGAAGAAAATAAATCATTTAATTTTGTAACAAAATATTTTTTCCTTAAATTCTTAAAAAAATTTCTTTAATATTTTAAAAATTAATTATTCAAAAAAAATATTTTTTTAATTAGCAAAAAATTTGTTTGAATAATAATATTTTAACTATTAAATAAATTAGAGCAATGACTGAATCAAATAAAATAAAAGTTACTATTACAGATTTCAAAAACAAATTTTTAAATTTAATTAACTGGAATAATAATGAATTGAAGGAATATTTTAAAGCAATTCTGGAGGATAATGAGGAAGATGTAATCTTTGATAAAATTACCTTCCTGACAGAAAAGAACAGATTATAAGAAGCTTTTTATATGTTAATAAAATTTTATTTTTGTATCTCTTTTGTTAATTTGGAAAAAATATTATAAAATAAATTTAGAATATTTTGTAATATTTAAAAATATTGTTTATATTTCTAACACTGAAAAAAAATGAAAAAAGATATTCCAAGAATCTTGAAGGAAACAATTATGTAATGTATGATGCACATTTAACGATTATTAATATTACTTTTAATTATCTAATTTTTAAAAAATATATTTTATTGATTAAAATCAACAAGAAAATGTGGATAATAGAATATTGTTTTTGAAAAAGAATATAAATTCTGTATATTTTTTTCAGGACAGAAAAGAATGAAATTGTAACATGCGTTTTCCATTAATCCTTGAGCCCTTGAGCTAAAATTTTTAGGCTCACTGAGTAATGATCCTTGGAGGATGAGCAGGGGCTTATCAGAAAACGAATTATCCATAAAACTTGGATCAATCAAAATAATGCAAATATTTATAATTTAAACAGTTAATTTTATATAATGTATATTATTATTATATTGTTAAATCTTATGTGATATTGAAATGGATTAACGTTATTTTGAAAAAATTATATAAAATTATCGCCGAAGAAAATTATTCCATAAGATTGGAACTCTTTATTGTTTATCACATAATAAAATTTGTCTTTGAAAATAATAGTCATAACCCTTTCTCTGAAATGTAAATCTTAAGAAGGGACATAAAAATAGAAACAGATAACATCCTAAAGGAAATTTTGTTCGAAACCTTTCCTTATATCTGAGGTTTAGAGTTAGAATAAATGGTCTTCTATTTTTTATTATGGGTCTTCCAATCATTTCGATTGTTACGTCGCTCATCTATTTACCTCTTTTATTGTTTATTTTCTGATATGGATGTGAAATTTGTTTTGTGAATTCTTGGTGCAGGAATTTCGTATGTCGATGTATTACCAGAATATTTTTTATTAAATATTTTTTATTAAATATCCTCGTTAAATCAGAATGGATATTCCAAATCTTTTTTCTGAAACTCTAATTAACCATTTACCAGATATAATGGAACGTTATTTATGTTTTTATGCGACTTTGATCTTTACACAAATTTTTATGTCACTGATTATATTATTCTTCAAAATACAATCCATCATTTTCAATGACTCGAAGCCATCTTTCTTGCAATTGCTAAATCTCATGGCAATACCATGCAAGTGCCTTGGACGTAAAAAATTCAGTGATTCCAGTTTTGACTTCATTATTTGAACCAAAGCGTCCCCCTTGTAAGAAGTGTGAGAGAGACCGAAAAAGATGATTATCAGAAAGGTTAGAGTTCGGGCTATACGCTTCGATGAATTTTTTGCTGTTGGATTGCCTTACCACAATTCAACAATCCTGGATGGCGAGAGATCAAAGCATCATGAACTCACTCTAATTGTTCAGCATAAAGGTTACCATCGATGACTCGACTATCATGAACAAGTTCCTAGTACATAGGTCCCTCATATTTCCACTAAACACACAAAATCACTTTCTTTTCGATACGACCTTGACGAATAACTTACTAAATTGGCTGATCATTCTGAAGGAATTGCTTACATCCATTAAAATTGCAGAAGGAAATCCACTTTTCATCTCCTGTAATAATTTACTTTCAAAAACGGCTCTTTCTGGGGTTATTGAGTAGTTCACAAAAAGATCATTTCAACGCTGGGCTTGAATATTTGTCAATTTGTGGGAACTCGGTGTAGATTTTTATTAAAAAAACCCGAGTTATGCAGATGACGAACAATGGTGGTTTGAGAATGGCCAAGCTCCCCGGACAGACTGCGGGTGCTAAGTACAAGGCTGCTGCTTCACGAGAGCACGACACTCCTCTTTCTTCCCCATTGATGGTCGACCTGCGCGTTCCTGGTCTTCAAGACTGGTATCTCCAATATTAAAACGAAGAAACCACCACTTAGCTGTATTTTCCTTAAGCACATCCATGCCTTCCACGTTGTAGATTTCTCGAGTCGCAATTGTTATTGTTAGGTTATTTTTCTAATCATAATGTAATAAGTCACGAATTATTGTTTTTTCTTCAATCATTCTAAAATATAAAGAAATAGGTAATGAAGTTTAAAGATTCAACTTCTAAAGTATAGTTTGATTTACCTTTTTATGGGCTTTAAAATGATACCAAATGTTGCTTAGAAATATTAGACTTAAATGACGCAGTAAAACAAAAACTTTTATTCACTAAAAACATGAATAACTTTTGACTCATCCTGTAATTACCAGATTATCTTTTCTAAATTTAAAAAGGTGTGATAAGTTTTTGAAGTGTTATTGTAGTGGAAAGTCGGAAAATTGTTTTAATGGACAGAATTCGGCAAACAATTTAAACACCTCGAGTAAATAAAATAAACGGTTTTCTCACTGTTCTCATTTACAGTTATGTTACCTCTAAAATAAAAGGGTCATTCTTTTAAATGTAATCAAATCGTCAAAGCTGGCCGTAAAGATTAAAGTAAAATTTGGAAACCAAAACGATCAACTAGAAATTTCTCAACGAGAATATTTACCATAATAAAATTGGTTAAACTGCAACAT
This sequence comes from Girardia tigrina, assembly GCA_001938485.1. Lineage (NCBI taxonomy): Eukaryota > Metazoa > Platyhelminthes > Tricladida > Dugesiidae > Girardia > Girardia tigrina. Next base: position 13,509 of record MQRK01210791.1, on the reverse strand, counting down.
GCGATTAAATTCTTTGAAGATTAACTGATTGAAAAATTCTTAAATTAATCAAGTGATTATCAATTATTTGGAAAACAGAAACTATTAACATTGTCATTTTACAAATTCTCTATTTAATTTTACCAATGGATATATACAACATTACTTTCTTTTTATATTATTTATCATATTTAGGAAACATTTCATTCGGATTTTTTCCTGCCAATTGATGTTCTAAGTCTTAATTAACCTGTTCAGTCCAGAATGGAGACAGAAACAGATAAACCAGTTCTTGATAAGAATGGAGTAGTGCTTTGGATCATTTTTTCCTTCAGTATGAAACCCCAACAGACCGTTTTGAGTGCATATGAATTCGACTGTTTCCCACTTTATCAGGAAACATGAATCGGTTCTAATTCCCGTCTATTCACTTAAGGGTTCCGATATATACTATCACACTCTTACGTTGTCAACTCCATGCTTAAATGTAAAAATCTTGTACTGAAGGACGAATTTCTAATAAAGAAGCATACCATTAATTCCTAAGAGAAGTAACTCTTATTATTGTTGTAAATGATGTCACCCTATTT
>MQRK01210787.1:35827-46941 GCA_001938485.1 Girardia tigrina | reverse complement strand
TCTCTGTATTTTTCCTCACAAAAACTCTGTGGTGTTGTGTAAAGACCTGTATCTGTTGCCTTTCTGAATAATTCAGTTTTATAGCCTCCATTCATCCTAGTAACAAGAATGTCCAGAAAAGGAAGTTTATTATCTACTTCCAATTCTGTGGTAAATTTAATATTAGGATGAAGACCATTCATGAATGTTAGGAATGGTTCTATGAGGGGTGGATTTCTGAAAACCAAAAAGACATCATCTACATATCTCTTGTACCACACAGATTTTTCACCAGGGTATGCATTCATTTTATCGTCAAGCGACTTCATAAATATTGATCCCAAAGTTGGTGCTAATGTGGAACCCATTGCAACACCGTCTTCCTGAATGTACCATTCATCATTAAAAAGCAAAGGTACATTTTTGGTACAAAATTGAAGAAGTTCTTTCAGTGCCTGCTTGTTTATTAATTCATTCACAGAGCTAGAGTTTTCATCCCACATCTTTTCACACAAATCAATGGTTTCATCGATAGGTGCGTTTGTGAATAAACTGGAGACATCAAATGAGACCATACACTCAGAATCAAATTTCGGTACCTGATTCAAAATGAAATCTTTGAAATCAAAGCTATCCCTAATCTCAAAATAATTTGAAATTAAAGGACTCAATAGTGTAACAAGAACCTTCGCGACTCTGTACTGAACCGAGAGCTTTGCATGGAACGAAAGAGATAAAATCTGAAGGAGCAAACATCTGATAAATACGGTGCGTGGGGTATTACTTCCCATCATTGTTTTTGAACCACCAAAACCACTCTGCACGTTGTATTCGATTAAGAATATTCACCGTAAATGTTCAACAGCAAATTATACGTTTTTGGTGCAGTTTTCTTTGGAATAAAATAATGCAGCAGCACTTCCGCAAATGTTGTTTATTTGGTACAAAATTGTCCTTTTTCGTTACGTAAAGATATTTGTTGTTGACATTTAGAACAAATTATACACGTAAATTAAATACATCTGATGTCGATTGATCTATTTTTATTCAATACTAATTTGTTTCTTCGTTTTAAGCATGGAATATATATATTTATATACAAGTTAAGATAGTAATATTTTGTTTAAATGAAAACAAAACTGGAAAATCACTTCTAATTTATCAAAACAAATAAACATTAAATAATTACTATAATTCTTTGACAGAACTTCAAAACACTTAACGGTAATTTCGGAATGCTTTTTTCTGTATTTTCTTGTTTTAATTGAATAAAAACTTGAGTAACATGGAAAATTAATCAAAAATGACTGCTGGAATCAAGGGAAGATTTCCTTTTTTCGAGACGAAAAATATTTTGACAGAAGACACAAAAATAAATATAAATATAATAAAGAATTTCTTAATTCCAACAAAATTTGTTTCAGAAAAGAATAATAATTTTTTTTCTAATTATATTTTACCTATGAATAAGAATATGTTTTTCCTTATTTATCGACTTTAATGTTTTCTTATTTAAAACTTTTTGTTGTCTATATTTATTCGTTTGTTTGTTTGTTTGCATGTCGTGTAGACACTCACTTATTTTTTGTCTTCTTTTCTTTCAACTCTACAAATGTATTGTTATATTTTTTTTAATAATATCTAATTTAACATAAAAAACCATTAAAACAGAAGAGTTTGTAAAACTATATCAAGGCGTAATAAAATCAGTCTTCCTCATAGAGGAAGATGTGTTTCAATGAAGAATGTCCCATTAAAACAAACATTTTTTTGCCTTTTAAAAATTGCTTTTCACGTGTCATTATTTTCCTTTTAAAAGTAATTTTGTATTGTTTCTTTGTTTTATATTCCTTTTCTATGACGAAAGGATGAAGGAAATAAATTTCTACTTTAAAAACGTAGTTTCGTTTTTTTTCTTTTAATTTTTGTTTTTTTTTAAATAAAATTTTAATGGATTTGTATTGAATTGATTTCAAAAAAATATTTTGTTTTAAATGACAAAAAAATATTTTCTCATATGTTGTTTTAATGAAGATTAGAAGTAAAGAAAAGTGAATTAGTAAAACAATTTTTGTGAAAAAAGGAGAAAAAAAGAAAATATTTGTTTTTTTTATTATTAATGTATTAAACAAATTAAAGAAACATATTTTTAAAGTTTTTTTATTTTTTTTGTTTAAATAATTGAATGAATAAAATATTTTTTAATTAGCTAATGGCGCCTCCAAAATCTGTAAGATGGATAAATCTTCATTTGAGGAGGGTCGGACAGAGGTAATAATCACTTTTTATTAGGAAAAATAAGCTAAATAAATGAAAAAAAATATTTTAAGGAAATAATTGAAAAGAAAATTCATTTACATAATACTTAGAGTTGAGTACACAAGTAATAATAATAGTAATATAATATTATATAATTAATTAATAAACTTTTGTTTCAATTGGCATTGAATTTCCTATTATTTTTTATCAAATATTTGATTATATTCGAGTACTTCTTTTAAGGAAATTAATAATCTATTATTTTTAAACGTTTTTGTTAATTCATAAATATATATATATATATATATATATATATATATATATATATATATGAAAAATACTTTTGATAAAGCTTTTTTTAAGAAATTGATTTTTGTACATGTTTCAAAATAAATTTTCAATCATCAGAAATTATAATTTAATGTATGAGATAATATAATGTTAATTAATAGGAGATTATATTAGTAAATATTAAAATATTTTGCATTTTAATGGATAATAATAACAAAACTTCTATTTATATTAATTTAAAGATTCTAAGATTTAAAACGGCTTTAACTTTGACCATGTTGAATGTTAATTGATGGGTTGTAATATCTTATCAATGATTATTCACTAAACTGTTTCCCACAATATGAATTAAAGCCTTTCTGTAAAACAGAAAAGTCATATGTTGGAACAGAAGATATTCTATTTTTCAATGTAACCTATGATCAAGAACTTTACTCGATCGACTTAATTGTAACTACTCACTAATCCGGGTTTCAGATGGCGATTTGTCTCTTCAATGTACGAGTGCTTACAACTGTACCAATCCCATTTTTAAACTAGATTAGTGTAGAGGCGCATAAAGTCAATATTTAAGTCAACTTAATATAATTTAACTGGATTTTCACTTTATTTTCTGCCCTTTCTTTCTTTTGTACATAATTTCTTTTCTTTAAATTTATGGTTTGATGTAATATATTTTTTTTGTGGTGACTTAGTCATTTATTTATTTATTTACTTATTTTTATTTGTTAACTTTTATTTGTTTTTTTAGTGGTGTGTATGCAAATATTTTCTTGTTTTTTTTACTTTAAAATAATTTTTTGTATTATTATTATGTACATAACAACGCCGAATTAGAATTAATAAATTAGAAGGTATAAATTAAATCGATTCGAATATTGAACAAAATAAAAATTAAAAAAGTCATAATTAGTTTCCACAATCCGCAAATTTAATCAGAAAATTGTTTGTTTGTGGCCTACATAAATTGAAAAAGAAAAACTCCGTATCTCAAAATTTATCAGTGAGCTATCTATCACACTGATTATTACCGATACGGAAACAAATTCATACGATTCCGAATTCCTATTTTCTCTAGTCTATTCCAAAACCTCAATCGAAACCACATGGAGTGAATTCCTATCAAACGAAACAGGAAAAAGAACATTTCATCGTGCTATTTGGTATCTTCACAGATTCCATAAAATAGGACATTTACTCGAGCGCTTTCGGTACCAGATCTAATCAAAAATAATCGGTATACTTTTGTTTTATTTTAACATCCCTCTGGAAACTACTTCTCGTTTTTGTGTGATATAACGACTTCGGATTTTTGTCTTGATCCTTCCGTTATATAATTGTTTTTGGTTGAATACAATTTCGTTATACATTTTCGAGTCGTCAATTTTTTTGGTTTTGTGTAATATCACAAAGTTACGCAGATGAGTTAAATAAGTTTCATTAACCGATTTAGCTCGTTTACGTAACAATTAGATTGCAATTCACAAATCGTTTTCGATTTTTACAAGAAGAAGCTTTGTATTTGTGATGTTGTTTAAACTATTTTTATTCTACCTATAATTTTTTAAATACTCTTCTTAAATGCTTTAAGTCCTTCAAAATACGCTATTTTGGTTATTTGTTTGTGCTCTTCAATGTTTTTTTTCTTTAGTCCTTTGTTAATCTATATTCGTGTACATAATTTGTCCAATGCAACCTTAATGGTTTGATCTATCTATTTTTTGTGTATATGTTGTCCCTCAAGCGTCCTTTAAAAATGTTTAACCCATGGTCTGCGATTCTAAAAGTGGCAGACAAATTCCAAACTCTGTGTACTAAGCCCTTTATCATTCCATCTCTATATTTTTCCTCTCAAAACTCCTTGGAGTTTTGTAGAGATCTGTATTTGTTATAATTTTGAATAATTCAGTTTGATATTTCTCATTTATCATAGTGACAGGAATGTCAAAAAAAGGAAATTCATTATTTATTTCCGATTCTGAAGAGTGGATTTACTACTAGGACGAATACTATCCAAGAATTTTAAAAATGGTTCTATGATAGATTGCCTTCTGAAAAAAAGAAAGATATCATATACATATCTCTTGTACAACACAAGCTTTTCCCCGGAGTATGTACCAATTCATCGTTAAAAAGAAATTTTTATATAAAATTTAAAAAAATTTTCATTGCATCTCTTTTCATTACTTCATTCACAAGTCAGAATTATCATCACGTCATCCCTCATAAAATAACACTATACAATCAGAATCGGCTATAAGTATCTGATCTAAAATATAATCATTGAATCCAAAGTTCTCTCTGATTTTAAATTCAAGGGACTCAATAATGAATCAAGAACCTCCACAACCCAGTACAGTACTATCTCAATCTATTATAGTGTATAGTCAGTAAGCTCATATAATTAAGCTGGATGTGAACCCGGACATGTCAACATTTTCTCAAATATATGAATAATATTCTTATTCTTAAGAAGACTTTTTATTATATCCTTCAGTCTCATTTTTCCTACATATGTAATATATAATAGTAGATAATATTTTTTTTATTTTTAATTATTGATCATTGTTTTAATCTTTTACATAATATGGCTGTAAAGTATTAACTTCCTTTCAAACAACTTTGAGTTTTCATTTAATTAATAAACATTTCATTATTAATACAATTATTAAAATTGTAAAGAAACATTTTGTCTCAACAAAAAAACCCGGAATATTTCAACAATCTCTTTCGATTCCAACTTGGAAAAGATTTTATCTCCTTTAGTTACACTCCATAAATTAATTTACATTTTGCTTCGTCTGAATAATTAAACAGATTACATTAATTAAAGTTAATCAATTTTATGAACTCTGTCTAGGTTTAGAGTCTCTCTTTAACTGTTTGGGTCTAAGGTCTCAAAGGTTCTGTGTAGAATGATTATTCAAATTAGCCTCACATTACTAAGTAAATTTTATGGATTTTAATTTGATTTTAATCGTTAATTAAGATATTAAATAATTAATTATTATTGGATTGTTTTTAAAGTTCACGTATTTTTTTTAAAAGATGAAGGCTTTTATACATAATTAAATATTTAAATAAATAGAGCTCTGAAATTTTCATAAAACAGTGTTAATCGAATATTTTTGTCGATAAAGTTTGTGCTATTTTCAATGTTTATGAGGAAATTGAGAGTGGTCAAAGAGTTAAATAGTGAAAAACCCGTTGTAGATAAATGGATTAAGCGTTCTGAGGAAGATTATTCGGAGGATAACAACTGGCGAGCTGTGTTCAACTTTGAAATTTTATGATACGTTTTTTGTTGGAATTATAAAGTTGGATGAAAACTTAGTTTTCTTGATCAATCATAACCGGGAAAGACAAGGGATATAATAGAATTAATTTTCAGCGATATTTTTGCTTCAAGATCAACTTGGTAAGTGAAAGATTTGAAGGAGCGTTGTATTTCTAATTTGTGTAAATTGGTACAACATTTTTGATGCTGAACTTTTGAAACAGTTGGAATGAATCTAAGACATTAATATGGAAAAGAATTCATGTCTTGTTCTAGGTTAGTGCGTATTGTATCTTTTGATTCCACCCTGGATATATGCCATTCATCCATTATATAGTGATCCACTCAATCTACAACATTTTGGCTGGAGGCCTTTTAGATGATCCTGAGATGCTGATGCTGCCTTCTTTCTGCTCCATTTGAATGATTGAACTCAATGGATTTCATCAAAATACTGCTCAACCTGATTCTAAGCTTCATTACATCATTGTTCAATCTGATTGATTCATCATGCAACAATTCAAAGCTATCTTACTATAAACCGCGGGTTTACCGTGCTTCACAGCTAATTTCAAACTCGAGTATCGCTGATCAACCCCTCGGCCTTCACATCCAGTATATTAGCCAGCCTTGAAGGTGTAGTACAGGCCCACAGGTACTACAAAATGACTACCGGCATTTCGGACTAGCTCTGAGACACGTTTCGCCTACAGTGGGAATCAAACCCTCTTTCTAGTTTTCCAGGGACGACTACGTGGACGTATGGGTGACTGCCACGCACAGTGATCCACGAAAAAACAATGTGTTTTCGCCACAAGTGGAACCATAATCGAAAGACATCCATGCTGGCGGTTTTAACTCAATAAAAAACTTTTGAAAGATATATATTTTGAATTATTGCAAGATTTTGAAGAGACATATCAATATCTTTTTTATTCAAGGAAACTGGAATGGTTTTTTGATTAGATTCGGAAACTCGCTCATTGATGGCAAAATTTGGTGGATGATCATGGGCTGTAGTTTGAAAGATATTTGTGTTTTTTTTAAATTTTACGCAAACTTTGAGAGAACAATTTATATAAATAAATATTAGACTAAATTAATAATTAATCCAATAGTTGTAAATCAATAGAACTTTATTCTTTTTTCTTATTATTTCTGTTTCTCTTTTGACTTTTAATATCGACTGTTTGTCAGAATGATCCTTTGTGATTAATAATATAATTGTAAAAAAAAGAGTTCCAGATTTTTTTCGGAAATTTTACAATAAATCATTGCTGAAAAAAACGTAAAAATAATTTTTTTTAGAAACATTTTGGTGAACACAATTTTATAGCATCGTCTTCGAAGTATGCTCCTTCTAAAAGAATACACTTATGCCAACAAATAATTCAATCATCAAAACATTTTTTAATGCATTTTCTGGAATCGATCTAAGTTCTCACCGCGAATTTTAAACAAAACAAATTCTGAAAGTTGCTTTAAGTCCCTGTTTTAAATGACCAATTCCTCCTACTTTCTTCAAAGAATGTTGTATAATAATCTAATCTTATAACCTTATAACAAATCAGTGTTCTCTTTACCTTAGCATATAAAAAACATTAAATGAATGAGTTAATTTCTGAAGTTCATATATCTAATTAGATATATCAAGCATTATATAAATTTTACAATTCTTTTAATCCAAGGAATTTATATAAACGTTTTCCAATCTTAGAACGGCAAGATTCAGCTGTCGCAGTGGAGTAGCTAAGTTTGACGCCAGTTTTCACAATATAATTTATCATTTTCCATCAAATCTGTCAGTGATTTATTAACAAATGTCTCAGGAGGTGGAGTTGAGTATGGCAAGAATACTTTTTTTATTTTTTAATGCTTTTTGGAATTTAAAAGGATCGAAAATAAGTCCCTTTTCTCGAGCTATCAAACTAAAAATATTCCAACTATATCCACTTTATATTTTATATAGAGCATCCAGAAAATATCTGTCTTTAAATTACATTTAGAAAGCTATTTTAATAATTTATTTTAAATTTCAAAAAAAATTATCAAAAGATTAAAACCTGTCGGTTTTTTTATTTTCAATTTGACTACATCTATTTTAATATCTTCTATTTTTAATTAATTATTGTAGTGTGCTCGGATACTGTTCCCATATGCATGAAATCAAAATAATGTGTGAAACGAACACAATATTTATTGAAAAAAAATTAATCCACTGAAAATCGCTTTGATTGCGGGTTTTACATTTGCGGCTTCGCCATAATTCTGCCGTTAGTTCATTTAAACAATTCCTTTTCTTTTAGATTCAAATTAATTAAATTAATTTGATTTTAACTTTCTCGTTTCTTTCGATTTTTTACTAAGAGAAATTCTCCGTCCGATTAATTTAGACATTTCTCAGTGAATTTGTGTTCGGAATTTATGTTTCGATAATTTAGTTAATTTTTGAAAATAACAGAAGAAATTGAATACTATTTACATTTGTAAAATTTGTAAGATTTAATTATTCGAAAGAAAATAAAAGCGCTACAATTACATTTTAATGAAATTAAATTTTTAAATAATTATTAAATCCAAATTGAAAAATATTTCAAAAAATAAATATAAATAGTTTTTTATCTTTAATTCTAAAAGGATTTTCAGTTTTAAAAAAATAAAAATAATGAGAAAATTCAAAAAATTCTGCCAAATTTACGCTACATTTTTTTTTATTTGAGACAACGGGAAATAATCCCCATCTTCTGTCTCTTGCTTCTTCTTATCCGTTTTACATGTCGATTTCCGTTTTGCTCTTCTCTTCGACTCGCATTAATTTGAAATTCAGATTAATTTGTTAAGAGAAACATGGTAAAATGTTCGACAAAAAAATTTGTAAAATACCAATTTTTAATCCCCTCTATGAGTTGAGACTTGATTAAGTAAACTTTTTAAGGCATGATTTTCTATTTTAATAATATTTATTATATAATATTTTTATTAACACATTTTATTTAAAATTTTATTTATTTATTATTTTCGGAATCCAGATTCAACAGTTTAATGTTCTCGTAGAAATCAATTGTTCTGAAGATCTTCAGTTATTTCTGTGCAGTATATACGCCCCAATTTGTCTGCCGAATTGGCCGAAAAGAATTCCAGCATGTCGATCATTGTGTACGAATGCTCGAAATGGTTGTACCCCTGTGATGAATCAGTACGGGTTTAAATGGCCCGAGAAAATGAACTGTGAAACTTTAGCAGAAGATGTAAGACTTTTCGTCTATTGTTATTATTAATGTCCACTTATTTAATAAAAAGGATGTAAATAATAATGGCAATTTATACTCTTCATTAAAAACTGAACGCCATTTTTTAAAATTAATTCCAAAACCAAAAATAAATTTTGAAAAATCGCGTTCAGTTTTTAATTATTTAATAATTGTATTATTTTTTTCGCAACGGCTAGTTTTTACATATTTGGATTCAAAATGTTAAGTAAAGTATTTATATTAACACGTGGGGCCGAAAAAATCTAGCATCATTTAATTACACTGATAAACACAAGTTGTGTTTCCTGTTTGAAATTGCTTGTTTCTAGCTAATTTGAATGCGCTGATCACAAATCTGAACTCCATTTTTATCGAGGATCTCTAGTTTATTATGTATAAATAGAATTTTCTGTGTTCTATTTTTAGTAACATTTGGTATATAAATGTCCTACAACGAGGGCAGCTGTAGAAGACAAACTAGAGGTACTGGGCAGAAAAATAATCGTGGATTCGTAATCAGCAAGCGCGGTTTACTGAGAGAAAAGGATTTACTTAAAAGAAACAGACAAAAAGTTTAAATTTGTTGATTACAAGTCGTATGAAAACTTTTTTAATGTACAACACAAATATTCAAACTAGTTTCTATGACTTTCACTTTGTTATATATTGTATAAATAAAATATTACTGGACTATATTCAAAACATCATACTGAGAAAAGAATCAATTGGCCAGTCTATTCTCCAGGTCTAAACTGGTGGGACTATTTTATATTTTGTTATGTTAAGGATCGTATATAAATATGAATCTAAAACACTCGACAAGCATAAGTCAATTGAAAATGAAATAAAAGACATTCCTCGAATTAATACCTTCCAAAGCATTTGCTGATTTCTATTCAAGATTTCGTCATGTAATTCAAAGAAATTGACTTCATCTCTAAAATTTAATTGAATAATTTTATTTGATTTTTGGTGAAAAATGTATAAAATCTAATTTTGTATAATCTTGATCTTATTTTGTAAAAAATTAATAAATATTATTTTCAATTAAATACATAATATTAATATTTTGCATATTTATTTCTTATCTATTTTAAAAATACTAAATAATATTATATAATGTATGATGATTTTTAGAACCCATGATATACAAAAAGGCTCTTCTTAACTATAATATTCAAAAAATTTTAAAATTAACAAATTTTTGAGCATTATGACACTATAAAACAAATTGTATTATATATATAATATATATATATATATATATATATATATATATATATATATTATTTAATTTAAAAGAACGCTGTTAATAACTTAGCCAGAATGGTGCTTACGCCTTTACAACACAGGTTTTGAAATACATTCTAAGCAAAACGTTTACCATAGTTTTAAAAAATTAACAAACATAATGTCTATTTTACGTAAAAAATGGAATACGAATTTATAGGATTCAAGTAAAGAAGATTTCAAGAATCAAAAATTAATTTCTTCTTTCAAGATTTCCAGATTGAGCTAAGGTAAGTTTATTAGTCGAAAGGAAACAGCAAATGAACAGCATATTAGGTTGAAGCAAAATTTCTGGACTTTTTTTAAGAAATTTTATTGAAAGATTTTATTAAAAGTACAAAATGATAATCCTCAAAGTAATTTCCGTCAGCATCTATCACTTTTTATCAGTTACCTGGAAACTTTTGGATGCCATCCTTAAAATCTTTTCTGATGGGATAAGGTGAATTTATCGATGCAATTCATCAATTCATCTTCGTTCTTAAAGCAGCATCCTGGCAAAGTTGGTTGCGGAGATTTGAAAAGATAAAAATAGATTGAAATAAGATCTGAAGAATAGGCTAGATGAGGAAGTTCCTCCCATCCAAGACCTAAATGATATTTTTTGTTACTACATGAATATATATATATATATATATATATATATTTTTTGATTAAAGCTTTTTTAATACAACTATTGGACATGTTTCGATTTTTAAAAAAAATCATCATCAGCAATTTTCTATTGAATTGTTTGAATAATACAATCTTACACAATTTTAATAAAT
>MQRK01210787.1:21060-32240 GCA_001938485.1 Girardia tigrina | reverse complement strand
ATATATATATATATATATATTGTATTAAAATATTTTCCAAATCTTATATTTAATTCTTTTTTAAATCTATTTATTAACTGTTTTAGACTTTTGCTTTAATTAATCGTCTTATATTTAATAGAAAATCTGAATATCAAATAATCGAGAAGGGAATCAAAATGATTTTAAATGATATTATTTTGTTGTTATAAAATAAAAGTTTAAAAATGTCAATTTCTGATTTTTCAAATGAGAATTATAACGAACCTAACAGGTGTTAAGTCCTTGATGAACTGATCCGGCCGAAGCGATCATCAGAACCTTTTTGTTTTAAGTTGACTTATTAATTTTTTTTCAATCTATATATTTTTTCAAATGAGGTGGCAAGACGGGCAACTTCGAGTGATTGACAAAATATAATAAATAATTTTGAGCTGTAATTCTCAAAGTGGACTCTCAAGCCGAATAGTGGTTTTAAAAAACTATAAAAAAGGCCTTATAATATATATACCAAAAAACTTATTGCGGGTTGAAATTTTATTTACTTTTATTTTGGAATATCTTAGAAGTTATTTCCGTAGAGTTACTCAATCTTGATAGGTAAACTAATATATTTCTCACAACCAACTTTTCAAGTGTTGCGAAGATGGCCAACGATGGAAAGGGTTGAGAAACACATGTTAAGAAATTGAAAAATATTCAAAAAAGACGTTTTTATGTTTAAGATGATAATAGCATAGGTAAATATAAGTATATAGAATTTAAAGCAGTATATTTAATTTTACCCACATTAGGCTTACCTCTATTTTAGGTCCATTTAAAGTTTTGTAGGGCTATTTTTTATAATGACTGATAAAACTAAGGAATTTCAAAGACATTTCATGATTTATAAATTTCGTTTTGTAATCTTTTCATGGCACTTTATTGATTATTTTCTAACGTTTTACTGACAAATTTTAACTTCCAAATCAAACTGATTCAAGAAATATTTTTTTAAAATATTTGTGATAATAAATCTATTAAAGATAGAAGAAAAATATCCTTAGTATTTAAATGAATATTTGTGAAGAAAATGGGATTTTAAAATGTTTAACTAGTGACAATGGTCAAAGCCTTTCAACTGACATTATAGGGGTTGTGTCTATAAATTTAGCATGACACTTCAACGGAATAATTCTTTTGATTATTATTAATTTTATAGTCTTAATGAGCAAAGAAATTGTAAAAAAAAATATTCTTGAAAAGTACTTTTACTTTTTTTGGTTTCCAATATATGGAAAAGGATTTCACAAGAATGTATTTCTAAACCCGTGTTATAAAGATGTAAGCACCATTCTGGCTACGTTATTAACAGCGCTATTTTAGCGAGACCCAAGAACATTAAATTATATAAATATTATATAAATATTTTAACAGGGTGTCAAAATGCTGAAAATACGGCTAAAATTATAAAATTTAATAAATTAAATAAATTATAATATATAATAATAATAATAATTTTTAATTATTTTTAATTTAATTAGTAATGCATTGTTAATGACTTTCCTTAGAAATTATGATGCCTAAAGTAATTAAAAAATAATTATCCATAAATTGCTATGTTTATTTTATATTTATTTATTTTTCAAAGAAATATTAAACGACTAAAAATGTTTATAATTAGTGGCAAAACTTGAAGAATTATAATTATTTCAGTCTGTTAATTCAACATTATTTATTATTTTAAATAATTATATTAGTCAACTTTTAAATCATAAATATGAATGATAAGAAAATTAAATTATAAAAATATAAATAATAGTTTTAGATAGTTTTAATTTCTTCTTTCTCAAATTATTATTTATTTAATAGAAAAAGACACTTCATATATGACGGGTGAGCTGAGTTTTCGTCTTTGAAAGTTTCTGTTTAAATTTTTTAAAATCGTAATTATTATAATTGATTTATTGATTTATTAATTTATTGATAAAACGAAGTCCGGATGAAAATCTTCTTTTAATAACCAAAGTCATCCATTTAAAAATATATTTTACGACAATATATTTCGACGGATCTACCGTCATCTTCAGGTCACTAATTAATAATCAATTCACCTGTATATAAATACAAAAAGGTTGATTATGTAATCGATTGCATGAAATCATGCTAATCAAAAATTCTCAATAAGCTGGTTGAGACTGCCGATTGAACATTGATTTTAGGGCAACGTGACCTAATTAACAATGGTTCACACGACACTCTCTCCCAATAATTGTCAAAATGCTTACACAGAATTTTAAAATTATCACAATTAACATCACATTTACATATTTTCCTATGTTCTGCAATATTGCTCTTACTCTCTTTTCGACCATGTTCTTGAATTCGTTTACAGAGATGATGGGTAGTCTCTCCAATGTATGTGGCATCGCACCCATTACATTTATATTCATATGCAATATTAGAACAAAGTGTTAAATGTGTAATAGATTTATTACTGAACATATTTTGAATTTTATGAGATTGTGATATAATTTTTAAATTTAATTCATTGTTAGTTGCTTTTAACAATGCATTTTTAAAGTTTTTAAATCCTTCAGAATAAGGTACAATTAAACAATATTTAGGCATATTATTCATTATTAATTTTTCTAGAAAAGATTTAGAATAAACATATAAAGCATATATATTAATTTATTGTTTCGAATTCAGTGTTGATTTAACAGTCAGTCAGTTAAATCGGCTGCCGGGGCCTTTCGTCAAAGGCACTGTACAGGCAGAACGGTCTTGATGTGAACTATGCAGAGCTATCTCAACTTTACGTGGATTTACTCACTTTTCCTCCAATATTTCTCATTTTATCAGCATATATATGATCATAGTAAAATTTGAGCTTGACAGACAAACCGTGATTCAGATGATAACGACATTTTGCAGATTTAACCTAAATTGATTTTTAGAAATATAATTTGTAAATAAGTGATATAAATCGTCATTTATCAAATAAATTAGTATTATATTAGTATTTTCATAAAAATTTTCACGAAATTCGTTGTAGGAATCAACGAAATCGTTATAATTCGAAATCAGTGTTAATTTAACCATAAAACGACTTGTACGGTTTTCGATCGATTTCATCGGCTTCCAGGCGTCTTTTGGCAAAGGCGCTACACCGACAAAATTGTATTGATGCGGGCTATCCAGAATGATCACGATCTTAAATGAATTCACTCCGGTTCGTCCGCCGTTTAACATTGAAAAGCGTGACCGAAAAACAAACAAACAAACTCACTTTTTAGACAAATATTGTATATATTATATAAATTAAAAAATATTTTTTTATTTATTTAATTATAATTTCAGCGGAAAAGAATTTCTTTTATAAAAAGATAATCGAAAGAAAAAAAAGTAAATAATCATTATAAAACAAAAATAAATAGAAAAACATGTTCAATTCTTATTTTTTGTTTTAAAGGATTAAATCTATTTTACAAAAGCCTTCTTTTCAAAAATAATAATAACAATAAAAATTTAAATTTAAATTAATAGAAAAAAGAAAAATAATGAAAGCAGAAAAAAATCTTTTTTTTCACATTTATTTCAATTAAATAAAATAAAATATTCAATAAATTTAATCCGATAAAGCTGTTGGGATATTTTGCCTCATAAAAAAGAGAAAATCACAGTTTTTTGTTTAAATTAAGAGTGACAAATTTTTTTTATTTGGAATGTTTATTTAAACAAAGTTGAAACCCCAAATGACAGAAAAATGACGAAAAGTTTTATTTGTTAAAAAATGTTTCAAATTCTTTCTAAAGATAAATTTATTTAACCAATATTTCAAACAAAATTCAGTTTTATGTAAAACAAATTATTCTTTAAAAACATTATTATTTTTATTAAATTATTTTTCACAAAATTTAATTGGTTTAAATAATTATAATTAATTAATTCACTTTTTTTAATGATGTCCTTTAAAATTTTTGAAATTAAATTTAATTAAATCTAATTAAAAATTTTTAAAATAAATATTATTTTATTGATTATTTAATTATAAAAAATATTTAATTAAAATATTTGTAATATTCATGTGAAAATAATATTTATATTGATTTTTTTTATAAAATACATAAAAAAATTAATTAACATTAATGAAAGAATTATTGATTAAATTAAATGAAAATAATTATGGAAAAATATATTTTTTAAAAAACCTTTTTTTAATCATTTACAATTTACAGTTAAATGATTTTTAATAATTTTCACAGAATGCATGTTTAAGAAAAGACAATAAAACCCGACCAAACAGAACCAGAAGTCCGGTACCAGAATTGTCGTTCTCGGAAAACTCGAAAAAATGTCAGTGCTACTGCCGACCCCCTCTTATTATCGACTCCCGGGACCATTTCAATAAAGTTGTTACGGGAGACGTAAGCAACTGTTTGATGAATTGCCGATCGCCATACTTTTCAGATTTTGATAAAAGTTTTCCCACATTTTGGCTGGGAATTTGGGCATGCGTCTGTATCGTTTCTACTTCTATCACAATTCTCACTTTTTGCATTGATAAATCAAGATTTCAATATCCCGAAAGACCTATCATATTTTTATCAGTTTGTTATTTATTAATGGCTGTTGGTTATTTAATCCGTGTCGTGATGGGACATGAAGCGGTCGCCTGTAAGTCTGATGTGATTCGTTACGGTTCATCGGGAGCCGTTTCGTGCAGTATCGTGTTTCTATTTATCTATTTCTTTGGAATGGCATCTGCCATTTGGTGGGTCGTCTTGACGGCTACGTGGTTTCTGGCAGCCGGACTCAAATGGGGATCTGAAGCGATCACGATGTACGCTGATGTAAGTTGATTTTCTTTTTATCATATATCTCATTGATTTAAACAAACTAAAATTTATATTATTTATTTATAATTTCTTGAAATGATTTTGTTGAGATTTTTTGAACTAACAATTATACTTTCAGAATACATAACAAATTTTTATAAAAAAATTTATAATATCCAAATTTATAATGTTGAAAAAGTTATTATTATTTATGTATCATTTATTATTGTTGTAGCTTTGTAATAAATAATTTGTTTTGGATAAAAAAAAGAGAAATAAATAGTTATGTTTATAATCTTATCAGTTAACGAAAATATAATATTAACCACAATAAATAATTCAACCAACGGTTGTTATAAAATAAACAGATATAAGTAGCTAAACAGTTAAAGAAAGAGAATTACGAAAACCTTTCAATAAAGTATATTATGTAATTAATCGGACAGGAATATTTTTAGTGTATATCTGAGTGAGTCACTGCAATTTTCTAGTTGAAACAAAGGGCTCTCGCAAATGGCTTGATAGTGCTGTAGGTAAAAAAATTTTGTGAAAACAAATGACTGATATTTCGGGAGAATATAATCGGTCGAATTGTATCAGTTGATTGAAATATTTGATTAATGTAAACTGTTTTTCGGTCAATTAAGTAACCAGAACAGTTGATTTTCAGTCAATTTTCAGTCGGTAAAAAATAATGAGTATAATAATATATTCACAGTAAGTAATTTGTCCGTTATTTAATTAACCCGAATGGGGCCACCGTCCTTTTAAAAGAACACTGCTCAAATATTTTTTACATCAATTTGACGACTCAGCAACAGGCGGCATTAGGTGCAATAGTCTTTGTATATATGAGTCATGAGTTTGAACTCAGCAGTTTATTATATTTATCTTTACTGTATTTACACACGTTCATTATAGTTTGATATCAAATTAATATCAAAAATTCATTTTTTCTAAAGGAAATAGTTTCGGCCCCATTAGGGTTAATTATAATTTTCAAATCGATTATTGATTTTTTATTTTTTTAAAGATTTTGATTTTATATACCTTTTTTTAAAGATTTAATAATCTCTGTTTGACAAATACGATTCCGTTGGTATTTTTTTGCTTGTGACGAAAAAGAAAAAGTACATGAATATATAAATTGTTATATGTACATTTTGTATAAAATTAGGAAATATAAGTAACTTATGTGTCTATAATTATAATTGAGTAAGTGATATAAATAATTGCAAACAAATATTTTACTTTTCGTTTCTTTTGTTTCGAAAAGTAAATGTTAAATATTTTGTTAATCATTCTTTAATTAAAGAATTATATATTGTTATTTCTTTCCGAATCGACTACGATGAATGTAAGCTTTAGTCAGAAATCAAAACGACATCGATTTATAATTGTATATTATTATTATTAAACATAATTCCATTTTTCGTTTATTCTTATTCATTAAACTTATTTATTCAATTTATTCTTACAGAAACATGTCTCAATGCATTTTATTTAAAATTGTAACTTGTCTTGAGCTTGGTCGATGTTCACCGACTAAAATAATGTTTTCTTTTAATTTTGTATTTGAGATGATACCAACTTTTCATAAGAATAGTTCAAATTAAATATTGTTTCGACTAATTCTTATGGAAAAAATTGATAATTTATGAATAAATAATTTATGTGTAAGACATTCACTGTGTCAGTCGCTTATTTTTGTCGAACTAACATTTTTCACAAGTGCATTATCCGGAGAAAACACATGAATCAATTAAAAGATGTACTATCTAAAGAATAGTCAGTAATCTTTTTGCAAAACAACGTTTTCCTAATATGAATAAATGTGTTTATAAATAAAATAGAGATTCTTTCCATTCTTTTTATTAGCTTACTTTTTATATCGGTATATATATATATATATATATATATATATATCCAAGGAATTTAGAAACCTGTTTTTAGAGGCTTTTTACTCTATCGATTTTCTTCAAACTTTGCATACTTCCTCATTCTCGATGACAATAAATGATTATGTAAAAATTTGATCTAAAAAAACTTTTGAAGATCCCCAAATGGGAAAAAACGGAAAATTTGGAGTTCCCAAGCAATATTAATTGCAAGATATCTACTTATGAATTATAAGTAGTTTATATTATTTCTAATGTGTTTTTTTAATTAAAATTTTTTAAATTTTAAAAACTTTGTTGGCAAAGTAAAGTTCTGTCTACATTAAGAATGGATATAAAAATTTAATTTTTTGATTTACTAGTTTAATTTTGAAGTAAAAGTTGTGTTCTTTCATTGTTATAACTTTTAGAATTTTTGGTTTTTTTGAAATAAATATAGATTTTGAATTCCTTATTCAGTATAGTTTATTTTTTTAATTCTTTGTCAAGAAAAATTTTCAAAAAAATATTGATTTTCATGATCTTACGATTTCTGACAAATTTCATGTTGAAAAAACAATTTTTAGTTTTTTTAAATGTGGAAACAATGTCTCAAATACCAGGCTATCCGAATCAGCAATTCGTTATGAAACATTTTGGTTGATAATGTTTGAACCTAATTTAATAATTCAAGATTCTACTGTAATCCCACGATTTGATAATGGCAAAATACATAAAGATCTGCTAAATCGGCCGGTTCTTTTGCCACATTGAGCGGCTTAATCTGCTTTGGATCTGGTATCTCGACTCGAATAGATCAAATCATTAAAAATTGCGATTGAATAAGAGTCGAACTCCAGGAATTGGCACAGTGAGACCGATTTTGGAACCTCATTTCAAACATAACTTTGATCTGCACATAAAACCCACAGAATTCGTTGCAGTTAAAATTTCAGTCGATCTATGAGGTTTCAGCGGTTTTCACTCCAGGGTCAATGACAATATCAGAGTTGTTTTTAATAATGTATTTTTTATATGTAACCTTTGTTAATTTTATTTTAACTAATAAATAGTAATTATTCATAGTTATTTATTAAAATATAATATTACAAATAGGTCCAAACAAATAGATGATGTTTGTTGCTGTTAATATTTTCTAATTATATTGTCCTTATTTATTGACAATGCTTTGGAAGACCAAAAGCTTGCTTCACATATAAATTACTATATTAATAGATAAATAAAATATAAAATAAACACTTTTTTGTTAATTTAAACAAATGACTTTAAAATATTTTTATTTTTTTATTTAAACATCCCTATTCTTTCGGTACAGGTTGCCGTGGTTTCCTGGAGGTAAACATAACTTAAATGGAGCCTCGCTTATTCAAATCAATATTTGCTGTTTAAATTATTATCCTTATATATAATTTATTTTTACAAACATTTGCCTAAGGAATATATATTTCAAATAAATCTATTTACATATTTCAATTATCAATAATACCTGGTTCTGTGAGACAGAAAAAGACTGAAACAAAATTTTATATATGTAATTAATATAATCAAATTATTGAAATATATTAAATAATAATTGTTAATTATTAAATTAATGAAGGTATGGATCCCTTTCCTTTCTAAAAAAACTATATTTAGTGTACAGCTTCTTTTTTCTTCGCCTTTTGTTTAGCCCGTTAATTTCTTTCCAAGAGATCTACTTATATTTCCCTGGTCTTTCTTCCACTAAAACCTAAAGCCTCGTAGTTGTTCTTCGATTCCGCAACCCTTCCGGTGATCAACTTTAATTGTATAATTCCAAAGGGTAAAAAACATTTGGTACGATCTTAAATGAACGTTCTTAGACTTATTCACTTGTCACCTAATTAAAGCGATTATATACTGTTGTCCAGTATGAAATTTGTAGGCATGATTACAATAAATTCAAATTGTCATAATTTAACAATGACTTAACATTGTGTTACTCAGTATTTTTGTTTGATTGCTACATATCTTAGCTATTGAACACGTCAATAAAAATTAATTTAAATTATTGATAACTTCTTTGATAATGAATATTTTTCAAAATAGAAAAGGAAGAAATTTGAATTATTATGAATTTCGACTTACTACAGGGAACATCAGCATCAGAAACCATCCAAAACATCAATAAAGTATTTAAATACAATGCTACTACACAGCAGGCAGTTTTAAATTGGTTCCAGAAATACGGGAAAGGTAATTTTAACCTCAATAATTAGTCTCGGTGTTGCCCAGGAAGGCAGGTAGACAATGATTAACGGAATTAACTGTGGAGTCGGATCCATCACCTATTGTTCATGATTAATCGCTTACATTTGCTGTTTAAAAGCGAATAATTTTGAATAACTTGGATTAAATTGTTTAAGTGAAAAGTTGGATAAGTGATTTCTACGTGAGCTGAATGAAAAGCAGAAATTAAAGAGTTGAGGTGATTGCTTGATGATGCTATCTTATTATAAATGTGATCACTTTTTGAATCTAATTGTTACTTGGGATGATAATTGAATTACAATAATCGCAAACGTTCAGCAAGCTAGGTGGACACGAATAAAAGACCAAAACGTAGTTCAAAGCACAACATTCATCAAGAGAAGCTGATGGTGAGTGTTTGGTTGTCTGCCGCAGGTGTAATCCATTAGGTTTTGGTTCGTCGATCACAGCAGAATATATGATGTGGAAACTCAAAGAAGAACATCCACGTTTGGTATATAAGTCAACTCATATCTTACTCCACGACAGTTCAAAACCACATACTGCACTTAAAACTGTGACAAAAGTACAGGAACTTGAGTTTGCATTTCTACATCATCTCCCATACTCACCAGATCTAGCCTTACTGACTACCATTTCTTTCTCAATTTGAAAAACTTTTGATAAGTAAAAAATTCAATTCTGAAGATGCTGTAAACATGGTCTTCCAGAAATTTATAAATACTCGCCCACCAAATTTTTATTCCAATGGCTTTAACAAGCTGCCGCTAAAAAGGAAAAGTGTGTTTATGATATGGGTACATACTTTGATGAATGGTATAAATATTTGTATTGGTAAATTATCAATAAACTTTGAATTTAGTTCTACAAATTTCATATTTAACGTCCTAGTATTACTATTATTTGATCGAATTTAATAAGAATAAATACAGTTTATCATGAAATACTAATATTCAATTGTGAACGTGTTGCTTTAGTAGATTCTATTTGTAAGGAACAAGATCTTAAGGTTCTTTATGAAAGGATTCAGACTCAGATACTTTATACACTTTATTTATCGATGGTGAGATAAGATGTCTGTCTCATCTAATGAATCAATCAGGTTGAACAATGTTGTAACGATGCTTGCTATCAGGCGGAGCAGTATTGCATCGTTTCACCATTGGGGGAGCAGTATCAAGGAACTATCAGCGTTCCATGGCCGCCTAAGAGGTCTCTTGAAAATACCTTTTAATAGGAGCGGAAGGTCCCTATCAATATTAGTCTCAATATTTAACATCCTCAATTATTTTAGGCAATATTACTGAAAAAAATTTGCAAAAACTAACTATTTTATCATGTTTGATTTTTGCATTTATGCACAGGCACGTACGCAGAAAAATATTTCTGGGGGACATTATATTACGTCATACAATCTGTTATGATTGATTTTCAAATTTAGAAAAATTAAAATTATTTATTAGTAAAATGTTCAAAGTTATATTACCATCGAAATAACTCATTAAAAACATTTTATTAGAAATTAAATTACATGCATTTATAGAATAATTATAGAAGCATAAGTTTTCTGGGGTTCTTCGTCATAGTGTCTAAAATATTCAGTCGAAAATACTTTAATGTAATTAAGATCCTAATTCAATTTTTTCGGGAAGGGATTTTTTTAATTTGCAAAATATTAATTATTTCGGATATTTCACATTTTAAACTTTTAAACTTTTTCATATGTAATTAAGATCATAATTTACTCTTTGGGGGGGGGGGATTTTCTCCCCTAATCCGACCCTGTGTATGCGCCTGTTCGGGCAATGTGTTGAAATTTTGTTTTTTAAAAAATATTTCTAATTTATTTTTAAAATATATCTATCAAAATTATTTGCTTCTTTTTGCCTATTAAAAAAATGTTAAAGTAAAAAAGTATCAGTAAATAAATTATCTAAATTAAAAGTTTATTGTTTTATTCATTAAAATAATGAATAAAATGAAATGATTAAAGAAAACCAAAATATCCTCGAGCAACTCTTTTCAATCTTTCCATAATTTCTTTTTATTTATATTTTGGAAAAAAATATGAAAATTTTATCCGATTTTCAAAATATAAATTTAATATATTTCCGCAATACATTTATTTGGATGAGTGATTTTATTTTCAAATTAAAATTGAAATATTTGTTAATTATTTTTTGAATTATTTTTCAATTTGTTTTTCACACTTAATAAAACTATATATATATATATATATATATATATATATATA
>MQRK01210786.1:2666-13241 GCA_001938485.1 Girardia tigrina | reverse complement strand
GTCAAAGTAGTAATTGAAATGTGTGCAGAAGTAGTACATGGATAAAAGTTCTCATTACCATAATCATCCTTCTGTGCCAACACAGCTCGTAAGGTATCAAAACTGGATTCTTTGTCTAATATTACCATATCGGGAAAGCATGTAAATCATTACTCAAATCAAATTAAGAAAAAAAAGTAAACTTACAAGTTTACAAGCAAAAGTTAAGATTGAATGTTATTGTAAGAAATTTTATGTATATTTGTGAGATTAATTTGAAAATCATTTTTGAAATTCAATGTAAAATATTTTGAATTTGTTAATTACGAAAATTGAAAATGGATCGTTACTTTAAAATTGAAGATTTTTTCTTCGCATCATTTTCAAGCAATATTTTTTCTATTGAATGATTTCCGTTTATTTGGAAATATTTTGTCGAAATTCACTTAACCCCGCCGAAATTACAAAACTATTATAAAATGTTATGAAGACCCATCATTAGGGAAAACAAGAAATATATTTGTAAAGTAAGGTATTTCACCAACTCTTATCAGTATTTGAATGTATTCAGTATTCAAAAACTTAAACATTATTGTAAGAGATAATTATTCATTGTTGGTTGTTTGAAATTATTTTTCATTATATTTTTGATAATTTTTGTGTAATGTTTAGTTTATGTATGCTGAAGTGTGCACACTCTCAAAAAAATCGATATTAGCAAACTATCTAAGAAAATTAATTAAATTAATTACGAAATTAAATAACAGTAAATTTATATAAAAGTATTTGTAATATTGATTATTGCGCAGTTGTTTGAAATGTGCATACAAAAGTTTATAACAGAATTTTTCAAGAATAAATATATTGAATCGGACTGCAGTGTTCTTATTATTTATTATTAAACTTTATTGGTAAATCAAATTTGTTAAAATAACTCCATTATAAAAGTTGGATGAAACGAAAATATATTATATATGTTAAGATTTAGGAGAGCTCAAATAAATTTTTGAATTTTAATATTTAAAATATATCAAAGGAATTTTCAAAATATTCAAAAATATTTCATACATTAAAATATAGTGGAAGAAATTTTAGAGTACAAAAATGTGTTTTATAAATAAAAACATTGAAAATGTTTAAGGTTGAAAATATTTTCAATTAAAGTCTTAAATGGGAATTCTATTATTAAAATATCATTATAAAAATGAAATTTATTAAAATAAAAGAATGTTAACAAAATTTTTAACGGATAAAATTTTAATAAAAGAAATGTAAAACGAATTTTGGATTTTCAAAAAAAGGAAATAATAAATTTGGTATTTGTATTTCATTATCTTTATGTATAAATGATTTGTGAAAAAGAAAAATTGTTCCCCGAAAATGTTTTCGCAGAATATATTTTTCTATTGTATAAATAAAATTTTGAATAATGTCAATTTCAAATGTTTTTTAAAGCAAAATCTAAAAAACCCTTCTCGAACCTAACAATTTGTTTTGTAATTAAAAATATATTTACTTACATATTATCAGTACAAAAATGGGAAATCATCAAAATGTTGTAGGCTGTTGCTATATCGGCTTCTGTTCTACAAGTTTCCTGCGGACCAATTATGGCCCAAACTGTTTCTTTGACGGACATATTGGCCACTGCTTGAATGGACATCTTCATTTCCCCAAATGTCTCAACATATTTTAGACTCAATTGATAATTAAAGGGTAATAAAGAATTTTCAGGATCGTTCTGAGACATTGTATTAATTTTATAAATTGCAGATGTCAAGGCTCCAGATATATGTCTTCCCGGTCTTTTATACGATCGAAGTATGTTGTCCGGTCGGTACTCGATTCCGGCAACATAACCAACATTAATTATCGTATTGTCTTTTGTTTCTTTTATTCCAAGAGCTTCATTTAAAGAATTCGAAGCAGATTGAGAATTCGATTGTTTTATATATTCCGAAATGATAAAAATGGTTTGAATGAACTGAAACCTCATCATAACAAGTTTGAAGGAATTGAAATCGTTGATATTTTATTTATTCATTAATTATCATTATATTTATTATTTAGTTATTTAAAAATATAATTTTCTCTGAATCGAATCAACCGTGATTATTATTGGATAAAATATTTGAGAGAATTATTATTTATATTTTGTATGTTTTTTCCCATTTCTGAGATCCTTCCATTTTGTTACATCGTAATTATTTTATTATGATATTGAATTATAATTGATTTAATTGTTTTAATTGATCATCCAATTATTTATCGTGAAATATTTCAATAAAACAATGTGCACATTGACAATGAAACGAGAATTTTAATAAAAATAGTAAACAAATATTCTAACGAGAAATCGAGATTTTATAGTTTGTATAATCTAATTTTATATTATTTTTTAGTATATTTTGGGATTTATAGTTGTATTAGAAATATAGAATTAAAATTATTTTATTATTTTCTTTTTTTTAATAAGCACTTAAAATTATTTTTAAATTATTAATTTTGATACAGATGAATCCTTTTGATTTGAAAGAATAAGATGATGAAATAATATAAGGAAAAATATATTTCAAATTAAGTTATGTAAATCGAAAATATAAAGAATATATGAAAGCTTATTACTCGTTAAAAATGGTTTTAAACCTTTGACAATCCAAAAGTTCGTACAATTTGATAATATTTTAATCCTCGGATAGAACCCTTTATGGAATCTGCGACTTTTATTCGTCTGAATCTCTTTGGCAAAATAAAGACATAACATTGTTTTCAAAGTATTACGTTAGAGATGAGTTTTCGAATCTTAGTTTAAAGAAAAATCATAAATTAACATTGTTCAGAATTTTTTTGTACTTTTAAAAGCACCAATATGGACTTCCGAATATTTATTTTCAATACAATTTGAATTGTCCTTTAGATAACTCAGCCAAGCTTTCAGAATTTGACATCGTTCTAAATTGATAAATTTTTGTTAATGTTTTTAATAAACAATTATTCGAACAAATTTTTCATTATTTTCAGATTTTATTTTTAAAGTTCAAATTTTGTAATTTTAGTAATAATTTTATTTACATATTAATTTTATTTTAAAAAGGATTTTATTTAAAGAAAAAAACCTTTATTTCATCAATTTAAAAATTAGTTAAAAGTTATTTACTTTATTTAAATTTTAGTAATAAAATTTGAAACGATTTATCATTTTTAAAGTTTTTTAAATATCTTATGCTGTAATTTTAAATGCAAACTATGCTCGAATTATTATTCATCGTGAACATCCAAAATATCAATTTTCCATCTGGGTGGGAGAAACACATTTCCAAATACTAAACTCAACATACAAAATTCAACAACAAATGTCAACATACCAAATTTACAATATTCCTCACTAATAAAATAAGTTGGATTATATTAAATAACAAGATTCAGCAATTTCACAATTTCGATTTGGTTTAATCGAAATTAACCTCGCCCATTGGCAGACCATACCCTATTGCTTAATTATGTAATATAATTAACTATTTATATTATATGTCTGTACATAAATAAACTGTTTAATAATCGATGTCTTATATTTGTGTAACTCAATACAATAACATATTTTTGAAAAGTCCTTTGAAGAACAATTTTTCTTTTGCACAAGCCCGTCATACATAACGATAATGAAATATAAATACGAATAACTATTTTTTTATTTCTATTTTTGCAATTTTCTAAATTAGTTTTACATTTCATTAATAAAAATTTTATCATTTAAAAATTTCATTAAATTTATTTTATTTTAATTCATTGTAAAAATCCTAATAATATTCCAATTATAAAGTTTCCATTTTATATTTTTTTAAAATCTAAAACTAAAGTTTTCATTTACATTTTATGTTCTTATAAAATTTCATTTTAAGAAATTGTCATTTTTCATTAATAAATTTCTCATTTTAGATTTTAATTTAAAATATTTTTAAACCTAACATTTAAGTTTTAATTTACAAATCTTATTTTTACTCAAAACTTTCTTGTATGAAATTAGATTCAAATTCTCTGGATAGATTTTAAATATTAGATTTAAAAATTGGTGTGCTCCCCAAAATCCCAACACAAAAATAGTAAAAAAATTGAGATAAAAAATTTTTCATTCCCAGAAGAGAATTTCATTAAATAAATATGATAAGATAAAACGTTCTTCATGATAAATTCTATAATGCACATAGATCTGTAAACAAAGTTAAGAGGTATCGGGTATTGTCATTAGAGGAACCTTTGGTACCCATTTATCTTCATTATAATTCTGACTCTAGATTGACTTATATCTCAATAGAAACTTTACACATTACATCCAAATAGTTATTTAAACACATTATTGCCATTTTGTTTGAAAAAAAACATTTGAAAATCAGATAAAAAATAAAATTTTCATGTTTCAGAATAAAAGTCACTCATGGAAATTTAAAATATTCAAAACAGCTTCGTTTTTAGATAATATTTCTTCAAATCTCTATAATATTTTGTTATTTTTTCTATTCTAAATGACTTTATTTTATATGTTCTTATGGTATTTTATTATTTCGGTAAAAAAAACACAAAGCACATACAAACCAAATCAACTTACCAAAGAAACAAATAACAAAGAAATCACGTGACGACAAATTTTTTATATCAATTTATCGATTTGAAATCGATCTCAATAATATCAGTTTTTATTTAATCGATCTCAATATTTTTTAATTTATTGTTATTATTATTTATTTATTTTAATTTAAGTTTTTTAATTATTTATTTAATTTACTTTACTTAATTAATTTAATTATTGTCCTTAGTCACTTTATTTAATTATTTTAAAATTACTTAATTATTTATTTATTTAATTTACGTTATTTTGGTAGTGTTCGGTCAATTCTTTCACTTTCCACTCCAGTAAATTCAGCCTGGTGAATATTATTTAATATTATTTGAATAGATATTTGTCAAAGCATATTTTAAAATATTATTATTGTACATGTTTTCATCATGCATTGATCATCATCATCAAATAAGTATTTAATAAAGTAGTAAAAACAATTAAATTATACATTTTATTTAAATTGAATTTTATTTGTTAATAATTTAAATTATTTTTTATACATAACTAAAAATATTTAATGATGAGGGTACTTTATTTTTCCGAATTTTTCACAGAATTTATAGTGTAACACTCACTAGAACCCATTGATTAACATCCAAAATAAGATTAGAAGGTCAATGCAGTAATAAATATTTGAAATTAATACAAAAATATTATTATTGGTAAATATAAAATTAATTTTCAATAAAAATGAATAAAACTTCTGAGACTGGAATATAAGCAGAACGTCAACAGGAGACTTTTAATTGATGGTTGCTTAATGTAGTTTAGAAATAAGAATTAAATTGGAATAGGAAAACTTATATTATATACCAATCTTGTAAATAAAGGCAATATTTTAAGATGAATAATGAATAAATCGTTGCTAAAGATTGATTATTTTTTTGATGAAGAGTTAGTGAACCAACGGAAATAATATAAATTTTATATATTTCTTAAAACTTCATGCATTTTCTTTCTCATTTAACCATCATAATTTGGAGAGGTACTACTTTAAAACAGATACAATTAAATACAAAGCAATAATTTATTTATCTGTTTTCAATCCTCACCAAACTATTCATTATCTAAAATTTATGAACTCCAAAAACATAATATGCACAGTATATTCAGATTTATACAGGTACGATCAATATCAAAATCAATCATGCATACATCATCTACATATGTCAATCTATTGACTTGCATTTCAGCATCACTATCGTTAATGGGGTTAACTCGCTCGAGAAACTATTTTGTACAGCAGTTATATGATTTTATCGAAAACCAAGGTAAATAAACTATACCCCATCACACATCCCTGTTTGGTCCATTTTGTAACGAAAGAATTGCAACTCCTAACAGAAAAATCAAAATTCTCATATGATTTTTTAATCAGGCAAATCAGTTAGACCGAATCTTTTCACTCTTGCTCACAGGACTTCAAGCGAACACTATCAAAAGCCTTTGCAAGATCGATGAAGATGAAATATACTTTCTGATTTCCATATCGACCTTCCTCATGTACCTTTCTAAGTACACATATGGCCTGTCTAGTATATCTTTTAGGCCAGAAACGGAATAACCAAGGATGAAATCTTTCTTTGTAATTGTTTAATTTTTAAAATAATTTACGAAAATTCATGCAAAGACTGCCAGTTTCGTCCAAAGGAATATACTCTTATAATTATTTGCGTCAGATCTGGAACTTTTCCCTTGAAAAGTTTTACCACTTTTGAACTTCTCCGTTCGGCCGGGTACTGATTGCCGTTCCAAATCATTTCAAAATCGTGCCTAAGTTTTTCTATGAATTGTTGCCCTCCCATTTTAAAACCTCCGCAATCACTCCATTCAATAAGCGTACCTTCCCATTACTGAGATATGGCGAGCGGTATCTGATACTCGTTTAGAACCTTTTCGATGATTCAGCTTATATTGAGATATCTAATCATGTCAATCCACTCAATGAACGAGGAAGCTTTGACATTTCCTTATTTATTTTTTCAATTGGTCATTAATCCGAATCAATTTGTATTTACAAACATAAATATTATTACCACTTTATTTTATTTATCAAAGAAAATAAAATTATATTTTTTAAAGAAAAAATATTTCAATTTTTTATAAAAAAAACTCATCAAACTTTTTGGCTCAGACAGATACTATTTGTCGATGCTGCTTAAAGTAACTTCAATTTACTTTACCTTTAAGAGACGCGTGGTTCCTCCAATGACCCAACTGAGAGACTTCGATTCTCTCCATTAAGTGCCAGCTACTTAACGACAGTTTCTGTTATGTACGTCTCAGTACTTGCATCATCCATAAGCGCATTAATTTTTACACTTTTCCCTCTGTGTGCTAACTCCACTACAACAGTCATTAATGCCACTCGTCCATTTTTAGTAGTTGCAGACTCTGACGTTACAAAGGATGTTTCTTTGTCATTTTTTGTTTCATCAGTTTTCTTTTCAAAGTTTTCTCCTTGATCATAATGAAGTAATGAATTATGCATTTTACCGCATTGACCACAACTTCTCGTAAATCTGCAATCCTTCACTTAATGATTTCCTTTGAGGCAGTTGAAGCACAAAGTTTCCTTTTTCACAATGTCACTCAGTGCTGCAACAGTTAGTTGTTGGAAATCACCACACTTGTCCAGTGAATGATCCTTAAGACATTTTACACATTTCCTCCAACTCTCTTGGCTGGATCTCGATTCACTGTTGTTGCCATGGGTTACATAGGAAGCCACTTTATCTATTCTTCGAGGAGGACTCACTCCAAATAGTGTTTCCTGAATACCCCTCCTCAAACTCGCTTCTTCCTGTATCCACTCGTACAACTTCTCGGCGCTTCTCTCCTTCAAATGGTTGCGAATCCATTTTTCATGTTTTAATAACATCTTTGCTGGGAGCTTCTTCAACAACGTCTGAAGAAGAACTCCGTCCTGTAGCTTCGGCTCCTTGTTAATCTTCTTCAGTCTCACCACCACATTTTCGATCAGCTTGGCAAATTTCTTAATTTCTCCGAATAACTCCTCTTTGATGGCCCAAAAATTGTCTATATCTTCCAAGACTGAAAGATACAGCCGTCTAGCCTCTCCAAACCGTGACTGCAAACGTTGCAACGCCTTATCGAAGGCAGACTCCCCATAGCCTAAACTCTCGATCAGTTTCAAGGCCGGCCCCTCAAATAATTTCTCAGGTGAAGAAGTTTTTCCTCTTTGGACGCACTCGCCTGTTTGATTCAATGCTTTTTTTTTATTTTATTTTCTCTCTAACTTTCATATTCCTTCACATTTCCAGACAACGTTGGAATCGAAAGTTTCCTAAACCCAGACAAAGTTCGTTTTTTTGCTGCACTCCCATCGTTATTTCTAACGCTTTCAGCATTAATCAACTTTTTCTCCTCCCTTACTTGCATTATATGTTCAATATCCTCATATTTCAACTCTAGTCTTTGAGATCTTTTTATAGTTCTTGAACCTGATCTTCTTTTTCCAATTTTATGCCGAGCACAGTTAAATCATCCAGTTCTTCTATCACTTGGAAGTATTTCTTTTGGTACCGTCATCTAGCCTCTTTTCTCTCTGCATCGGTCTCAGCTTCAAACAGATTATTACGAAATATGGTGAGGATTCCTTTTTCAAAGCTTTTTCGTCTAAATTTATCTGAAAATGTCTTCTCCAGATCGTCTGACTTCATCCTCTTTTAAGTCAGAGTAGCACTTGTAATGTGGAGTCTTACTGAATGCTGTAGTCGCTCATTGATCGTCCGTCCTTTAACTGCTTTCCAGAGAACATCAGTCGCTGTTGATCCGGTGGGACTCCTTCCTTGTCTTGGATTTTCCCTTTAATATTCTCAATCGTAACGCTTGACTCAACCTCAAGCGTAATTATTTTTCCGGACAGTGTCCTCACAAATATTTGGCTTATTGTAGCTTTGATTGTTCTACTCTCATCCAAATCGTCCGTTGAATGCGCTTCTCATAGAGTTCTTTCTTATTAGCCATATAATTCAAACCCAGGATCTTTACCTTATGTCCAGTCTTGACTTTATCCGAAAACACTCGTCCAAACACATAAGACAGACCTTTATCCGAATTATGGACTATTTTTCTGAAATAAATCACCAAATGCACGTTCAGGTCACATTTCTTCATGGAAGTTGCGATCTCGTCATCGAGCGGTCCTTCATAGAGATCGATCCGATTTTCCTGGGAAATTGCGGGTCTCAGCAAATAACTACAGTTAATGTAGAGCAGCATGTCTCCCTCCGGCAACCACTTTCTCATGATAAATTTCAACAGAACCTTCGGTTGCATCATTTGCTCTTTTCTATCCCCTTTTAACTGAAGCAAAATCAAGTAAACCGACAAAAACTGTCCCGGTTTCACCACCCGCACTCGGAATCCCATCAAAACACACGAAACCAGTACTTGATCCAGCCAAGATGCATCAAAGAGGGAAAGGATTCCCCAAAATTGATATTATTAAAAATGATATAATTATTATATATACAATATATATTTTTAATATATATAACAATAATACATCGGACAAATAATAATACAAAATTATCACAATAAAAAGTCTCCTCTGGCGCCGGCAACCGCGATCTGTTACCAATATGTTGTTGCATCTTTTGTGCTCGGTCGATCGGTTCGCTTTTGTTGGAATTCACGGTGAACGATCCGTCTACAGTATCGATCGATGTGGTTAGTGTTGTGGCAGCGAATTGCGAACACATTGTGCAGAGACTTGACGAGAATCACCGGTTGAATCGGCACATCCGAGCTTTCCATTCTCGCGTTAATGTAATTAAATTCACTCATTTTTGTTCGACAAATTCGAAATAGTTTTATTTTCTCATCAATCGATTATTCAAACAACTCTCCGTTCGACACTTTCGCACTATTCTTTTTCAACAGAGACCCGTAAGCATTTACTCTACTGCTCAAATACAACTTCTCGAATGTTGCTCGTGAGATCTTGATACAATGCGTGATGATCTTGTCGCATCGTAACGTGTTCAACTTGAAAGATAACGTTGTGAAATCCTTATTGAAATCGACGTCCTTGGTGTAATTTAAGTTAACAATGTCCTCGTTGTGGTCAGTCACGTTCTCAAAGTCCAAGTCGTCAAGTTCATCGATATCGAAACCGCGGTCAATATCTTTATAGGAGTCAAATTTCAAATTTTTGGTGAATTTAGATTTTTTTGAAAAATATCGACATGAATTTCCGTTATTTGGAGATTAACACTCAACTGATTGTGAATCGATATTTACATGAAAAATTCGGGTCGAAAACGTTCGATAAAATTTAAAGAAAGCAGCAGCGATTGTTAATTCAACATCATTAATTTGAATCCCGATGAACATTTGACATATCGATGTTTTCCCAACTCCTGAAGAGCCGACAATACTCACTTTTCCAAAATTTTTATAATCAGTGATTGGAATTAATTCAATTTTATTTTTATCATCGATATTCGGAAATAACAAATTATAATCAATCATTTGCTTTATTATCAAAACAACAACAAATAATTTTGATACAATCGAAACAAATCGAAACTGTTTATTTTTGATTATTTAAACAACTAACATTTTTTAAACTGAATTTTTCCAGAATCGAACATTTTTTTACAATTTAATAATTAAATTTTTTCCTTTTTAAAAAAAACAATTACAAATAATTTTATAAATATATATACAAAATTTTTCTCCCTTTAATTTTTTATAAAAAAAATCAAATATATATTTTCTTTGTCAATTTGTAACAGATATAATATACGATTTAATTAGATATCATGAAGGACTTAGATGATTTAACTATTTAACAAATATAAAGAAGATAATGTTGACGTTCTCCAAAGATATGGATTCCTTGCAGTTTAAGCTTCAGATATATTGAGAAACATAATGTGAAAGAAATAAATTTGTCAAAATTATTTATAGGTTTCATGGCAGCTGAAAATCTTTAATAAACCACAAATTTA
>MQRK01210785.1:508-11063 GCA_001938485.1 Girardia tigrina | reverse complement strand
AAAAACGTGGGGCGGATTTCTGAATTACTGCTATTAGTAACTGCTATTTCCTCTTTATTGCTTTTTAGTAACAATCGATCATTTCTATGCCCCACGTTTTTGGTTAGGTATAAAATTTCACACTTCTAGAAAAAAAATTATTTTCCACTTTTTAGTGCATTGGTAATGCTTGAAAAACGTGGTTGTTTTTATAAAAAAGTTTTTTATTAATAATATTATTTAACTATTTTTAGTTATCATTTAGGAATTCAAATCTTTCGATTGATTTCGAATAACAGAAATGATAATAAAACCAAAATAACAAAGTTTTATTTTAATAAAAGCAAGTTTTATTTCAAAATAATTTTTAAACCTAATTTTAATACATCTACACTTAATTATCACTTGATTTTCACAATATTTGTTCAATTTATTAATTTTTTCCGTACATCCGTAAAGTAAATGTTTTAAAATATTGTATTGTCATCGGATTTCAGCTCAATTGGATGACTGAAAGTGGTCGAAAAATCAATCGCAAGATTTGTTCCAGACAGACAAACAGACAGACAAGAAACCAAGCTAAGAAAAACGTGGTAAAAATGTAATAGCAATTTAGTCTTCTATAAAGGATAACGGAAAATTTTGTAGGCCAAGTAGAATTCTGTTCGCTTGAAGAATGGATATAAATTTTTTTTTGTTTACTACTTTACATTTATAAAACATCAAATGTTCATTTTTATTGATATAATAAACTTAAATATATTTAAAAAACCCAAATTTACTAGAAAAATATAAAATTAAAAGTTTTAACAATCTATTCAGAATTTTAGCACCTCGATAGTGTGCAGTTCCTATCATTGATAAGCCCGGTCTTATGTATTTATAATGCCAGATCCAGAAATAGTAATAAAAGTACAAGAATTTCCGTACCAAAAAAATATAAAAAGATGTTCAGAGGTTTTTAGGATTAGCTGGATATTACAGAAGATTTCAAAAGGATTACTCGAAAATAGCAATTCCACTTACAAATCTAATAAAAATTCCGAAAGATGCTACAAAAGTCAGATTAAAAAAAGAATTTAAATGGACTGATCAATGCTAAAAAACTTTTGAATAATTAAAAGGAAATCTCATAACAGCACCTATTTTAAGATATCCAAAACCGTTCATTTTAAAGTCGGATGCAAGTGGAGGGGCACTAGGAGCCGTGCTTGGTCAAGAAGACGATGAGGTTAATGATTTCACAATTGTATATGCCAGTAGAGTATGAAAAGGAGCAGAAACTTGATATTCTACCATCGAAAGAGAGTGTCTAGCCATAGTCTTTGGAGGTTCACACTTTCGTCAATATATATACGGTGCAGAAATCATGTTGAAACAGATCACAAACCATTAGAAAGTTTAATGAAAAGTAAAAACGCATCAAGTAGATTAATCGGATGTCTATGAGACTCCAAGATATGGATATAAAAATTAAATATAGAAAAGATAAAACAAATGCAAATGCTGATGCATTATCACGATTGCCAGTTGTAATACTCGAAAAACAACAACGATCATTAATATATAAAATAATCGATATAGTGTCAACAAATATAGATATAAATGTTAAACAATTACAAGATCAGGATGAAAAATTACGAGAAATCAAGAGAAGTTAACAGAGAATAAAATTAAAAAATATAAACTTATAAACGGCACCTTGAAATATATAGATGGTGAAAAAGAATTAATTTTGTATACCGGAATCACCAAAAGAAAATATCATGATGCAACATCATGATGGTGCACTACGATGGTACCTCACACTACGAAAAACTTTCAATAGAGTCAGAGAAAAATATTATTGGGAAAATATGAGAAACGATATAGAGGAATGGATCAAATCTTGTACAATTTTCGTAACTCGAAGAAATACAGGGAATAAAACAAAAGTACCATTACGGCCGATGCCAGTGCCAACAGCTTCTTTCGAATTATGTGCAATGGATGTCGTGGGACCACTTCCAGAAACAATAAATGGTCATAAATATATTTTAGTTTTTATGGATCATTTTTCAAAATTCGTGGAAGCATTCGCAATGCCAAATCAGAAAGTAGAAACAATCGCACGTATTTTTGTGGAAAAAATAATTCTTAAATATAGTCCACTGAAAAGGGCATTAACAGATAGAGGTTCAAATTTTATGAGTGAAATAATGATCCAAGTTAATAAAGTTTTTAATATATTAAAATTGAATACTTCAGGATATCATCCTGAGACTATTGGATTAGTAGAACGATTTAATGGAACATTTTTGAACATTATATCATGTTTAACAAATAGAAAGCAATGTGACTGGTGTAAATTCTTTCCATATGGATTATTTGTTCATAACAATACCGTGTCGGAAGCAACCGTTTATAAACCTTCATACATTTTATATTTAAGAGATATTATCATGCCGATAGATTTGGATTTCAATCCAGCACCATCACAATTAATGGAAATACCAGATTTCATCACCCTAATGACTGAAAAGTTAAATACAGTCTATAAGAAAGTAGGGCTACAGATAAAGTATACTCAGGAAAAGTACAAAGAAGAATATGATAAAAAAGCACAAACTCATTCATACAAAGTCGGAGATAAAGTTAGAATCTATGCACCTGAGCCTCAAAAAGGATGAACACCAAATATAGTAAGGTCATATAAAGGGCCATATGAAGTAGTAAAGGTAACACCAACCAATTTATTTCTAATAAAGAAGAAAAACTCAAATTCTATTGTTGTACACGTAAATCGTTGCAAAAAGGCCGAAATCGTACCCACAAAATCATATAATTTGAGATCAAGTAAGTTAGAAATAGCTATATTGAAGAAAATCTTACATCTCAATGCGAACAAGCAACAATTTCTGTCTTTCAAGAAGGCATATGATTCCAATATGCACTCGGAAATCATTATGATGATAAGTTATTCAGGAAAGTAATGTATAAGCAACCACAATTATTTGCGTTAAAGAATTTGTTAAAACAAACCCCGATTCAAGTCGCTTTGTGTAGGTGGAAGTTTCACAAGGTAGAAAGAATGCTTCGAGATATGATATACGGATATTCAGGATTATGAGACTCTCATGACAAAAATAGTTCTACAGCGTTAATAGATGCAATACGACTTCAGGCTTTTTTCAAAAATATAATACGACCACTTTTAATTTATTCTGATTTAACCCTACAAGATTTCTCGTGGAAAACAGCGTTTGATTACGGCGAACAAAATGAATCAAAAATAACAAAGAATGCACTGCAAGTCATACAAAATAACAATATTACTTCAATAGAAGGGAAACGAGTAGCAGTACTGTTTGAACTTCAAAATTAGGATCATCAAATATACTTAAAGAATAAGGATAAAATTAGAAATGAAAAATTAGATAAAGATAGTACAACTGTACGTTAGAGATAGAAATAAAATATTAAATAATACAATTTCACTTCTGAGAGTAAAATTTCTTTTTGCAAGGTGATCACGCATATAATTATTATCCTTTTAATACTATATTTAGTTAAAGGGGTCGAGGCAAAAGAACTTGGTTTCCATGGAAGTGCAATGCAAATAAGAATTTCGGATGGAACAGTGAAGATAAAAAATACACTTCAAATTAGTTATTTTTCTTTTAAAATATATACACAAAATGAATATAAAATAAATAATGAAATAAAAAGTATAGAATTTA
Organism: Girardia tigrina; assembly: GCA_001938485.1. Classification (NCBI taxonomy): domain Eukaryota; kingdom Metazoa; phylum Platyhelminthes; order Tricladida; family Dugesiidae; genus Girardia; species Girardia tigrina. Next base: position 7,365 of record MQRK01210785.1, on the reverse strand, counting down.
AGATAACTGATGAACTACGATTAAGACTGGATGTATATATTAGGAATTTACTGCAACATAATATTTCAATGAATATACAGAAAACATTTGATCACACAAATCGAATAGAGATACGGGAAATGAGATTGTTTCGCGATGGATTTTAATTTAAATAAAAAAATAAATAAAAAATACAAATAAATCGATCAGAAATCAATTATCTCTCATTAAAAAAAAGAAATCATCTCGAATCTCGAAATCTCAGTCTATCGAGAAATACCAATAGGGAGCCTCAAAGTCGACGTGAGAAAAAACAGTCGAGTTGTTTTAATGTATTAATTTACTTATTATCGGCGCAAGGTTTTATTGAATTTAAATGATAGAGAGTCGCCATTGAATTTGTGTGGTGTAAATAAATAAAAATTTTGCAAATTCGAATTTTTTACTACTCGTTTGGTTTTTCTTATCGATAAATTTTTCACTCTGAATCTTAATAGTCAACAAAATTCTCAAATGCCGAGCACTGCGAGTTTGGAGAATGAAATTCAGAGCATTATCGTGATCGCACTCGACTGTCTCCAGAAACTGAATGCGTACGGTCACATCTCGAACTCGGCGCTCTATCGCGACTCCTCCAATGAAAGACTCATCGATAAGATCATCGTGTTCATCTGTGACGCCTTTCAGGACGGCCGTTCCGGGGACGCCGTGCAGCTGCAGATCATCAAGGCCATTCTCACGATCGTCCTCAACCCGAGTCTCGAGGTGCAAATTTTAAATGTGACCCCCCGACCGGATGCTCGCTCCCCGTCGCCGGCGTGCCGCAGCCACAAAATCGCTGCGCCCGCTCTTGCACCATCAGAGATATTTTAGGTCGCCTCAAGGACCTGGTTTACTGTCACTTCTCACATATGATAGTACATATTCTGTAGGATTTAAAAGCAGATTTCAGAAATTACAAGTTACAACTATTCCTCCTGTAATTAATGTAAGAATTATATGATGATTTGGATAATCCCACCTAATATTACAGCAGAAAAAGGACAAAATTCTTATCGATTTCGAATTTGTGTCAAAATATGTATAACATATACACACAGTAGGATGAATTATTTACCGATAGACAAAAAACAAAATTATACAATTATGAATATCTTTATTTATCAAGAAAAAGATTTAGTAACAACCTTACAGTTGGGATGGAACATTTCAAGAATAAGCTCAAATCGCTTTTATACTAAAAAATAGATGCTAGTCTATGGAAAATTAACATACATTATAGTTCACAGTTTCAAGAACCACGATTAATAAAATACGATGATAAGAATCGTGGATCAATGATATTTGAACCACATATACAAGATACAAGTTCTACAAAGCAAACCATAATCACTATTGAAAGTATGCAGATAGAAAGACATACAATATCATACAAGCTTGTAAATTATAGAAGTCATACAACAAACAAAAAATTAGAGGTACATACATCATTAGCAAAACTAAGAGAGTTTTACGTGTACTCAACAACGTCTCGCCACTCCTTCACACTATGACGATCAATCGGTACCGATAATAAAAGGAAATTCAAATTTTCGCTGCAACAAAGACATTGTTCGATACAATGTCTGGCACCGTAAACAGAAAGGTGGCCCTCATGCCATCCCACCTCTTCTCCAAAAAGTGGATATAGACGAACTCTTTCGTCTAACCCCGCGGTACACGGGTCTGCCGTCGTTCTCGCCACAGAATTCAAATATCAAAATTGAATGCCAATATCCACCAGATCCCTTTTCAGAACTGCCCATCGACCTTATGGACAATGATTGATGTTTCATGGATAATTATTGATAATTTATTAATTGTTATTGTATCTTAGCTTACTCCTTTTATACCTTGATATATTGTGCTTATTCTTTCCTATGTATATATTGATTTTCTTTTATTATTTATGGGGACATAAATTTTATTACCCCCGACGAATGTTCAGTATAGTAAGAATAATATTTAATAAAAGTATTTCATAAAATTTTTTGTTTTAATTAATTAAAGTTAAATAGAAATATTTACTTTTTTACCATAGTAAATATGAATTATATATAAATAATCAAATTAAAATTGATTAAAAATATAAATATTAAGGATAAAATAATAAGAGATTTATGTAAGGAAAATAAACAGATATAATAAAATTATAAATAAAAAGAATAAAAATTTAATAGAATAGTATAATGGGAAGAAAATTTTTAAAGAAGCTCGCACAAGAATTTATCAAAAAGGACCTTAATTATATTTGAAGAATTAATTAAGAGTTTTAAGAATTAACCAAGATTGACCATAATTATTTTCCGATCAAGGCGAACTAAATATTTACATTCTTGACGTCCTGAACGCGATTATAAATATTCGAGTAGCAATCAAAAAAATACAACTGAATAAACACAACTGAATAAGACACCTGAATCAAAGAACTGAAATCTGTAAATCTAAAAAATGCGGAATTTAAAAAAGCTTTAATTTTTTTTTGTTTTGTCGTATAATATTTTTTTGTCGTTTAAAACCAATACTCAACACAATAGGGGTTGAGTGAAACAACTTACAAAATACATCATAAACCAAACTTAGTTTCTTATCATTTTTATATTTAAAATCATTTCGAGGCAAGCGAAATCTCGTTTCCTCAACCTACCAAATTTATAAATTCAATTAAATAGATTAAGTTGTTTTTAAATTTCTTTGCAATTGTACACATTTTATATACACAAATAAATATTTATTGATAAAAATCTCCTTAGTTTTTGATTTATCATTTTAATTTTAACAAGTCACACAGATAAACCAACATGTGTTGATTTGGGACTGTGCCTCTCCTAATCGGATGGATGATTAATATTTTAATTCATATAATCTTAAACTAATTTATTCAATTTTAGATTTAATATTCAAATTTTTAATTTTTTATTATTGTAAATTTTAAAAAGTTTTAATGATTTTATTTTTGCAAATTTTTACATAATTAAATTAAATTAATGTCTAAAAATGACTATATGAAGTAATTTTATTTTAGCCAGTAAAATTTAAATTAAACATTTTAAATAAAATAATTTTCTTCAAGTAAGTTCACATTGGAATGAGAAGTAATAGACATTGAGTGATGGAATTAAGTGAGAGCAATACTATTGATCGTCATAGATGTGGTCAAAAGTGTGATTGTAATAAATGTTCTGTCAAATGTGTGAGTTCTCTTAAAATTATCTATACTTAAAAAATTTAAATGAGACTTTCAAAATATTCATAAGAAGTACTAAACATTGATTGATAAATAAGAGCGAAAATACGTCAGTGACAACATTCAAACATCAACATTCCAAATGTTCCTCAAACGAATAATTAGGACATAGCAATACGGGTTGAGTAAAACAACTTACAAAATACATCATAAACCAAACTTAGTTTCTTGTCATTTTAAAATTCTATTTAATGAATTAGTTTTTTCTGATTTTTTAAGCTGACTTTAAGACAAATGAACATATTTTGAACTTTAAATAATAAAATAATCAATAAGTTTTGGTTATAAAATATATAACATTTAAAAACGAACCTCATTGTCCTATTTCGAACGATGAGCTCCATTTTAGTGGGGTCATTCTTCTCTCATTCATTAGTGATGGTCGGATGCAATAATGCGATGTATTCCGGAATATTTTGTTATAATGACACAATACACATGCTTTATAATATCATTAATTAATATTAAAAACCGATTTTTTGGATGGGAGGAAAATCAATTTCCGTTTTTTTTCATTGAATAGAATTTCATGATGTATCTCTTTGTTAACATTATATAAATAAAAAAGTAAGCAAAATAAAATTCCCAAGTAACATATTTGTGACTATAGGACGATATTTATTTTTGTTTAGCATACTAATTTTTGAATATTAAATTTATTTTTAATCGTAAATATAAGTAAAACGTCGAAGTACTATCGATTAAAAAAATAATATTTGTAAAAATAATCTTTTACCAGATAAAGCACTAGTGAGCACAATTATTGATTCCACCGTTCTATTCAAAAACGATCTTGCCAGATCGATAATCATCGACGATCGTGAATTATGACGTATCGCTTGGACTGCATGACTCGGATCAACTTAAAAATGACCTTCGAGCTTGATTAGATTAAAATTTATTGCTTGCTGCACTTCTCGGGATGGTAAATGCTCCTTAAAGCGTAGGTTCTTTCAAACGGCAACACATCCCTTTAGGCACACAAGAACAAAGGTTACGTATGGCAGAAGAGGAAAACCATATTTCCTGACATGTTTCCCTCAATCCATAATTGGGAACATTTCGTTTTTGAATCTCACGTTTCAACAGGTTTCAGGCTGTCTCTATCGAATTCATGTCTGAGCTATTTCCAGGCCATGACAACTTGGTTACTCTTTTGTCCTCTAAGTGTGATCACGTTTTTCTTGAAGTATAGCATCGTGTGAGGTCTTGTTGGAAGATGTACTCCTCAGTGCCATGCCAATTCTCTACCTGTGGGAGAAGATAGGTATCAATGACTTGACAGTATTGTTGGGATGCAATTAACCCTTCCACCCTGGGAAGACATTCAGGTCCTCTACTGGAGGTGCATCCCAAGATCATCATTCGAGAAGAATATGCTAGCAGACTTTGCACATGGCCTTTCTAAATCCGCTCTCCAACACTTCTTCGAACAAATTGGCTTCTGCGGTTACCTGCTTCTATCATTGTCTCCTCAGTGAAGACAACCTGCAATGAAACAAGATCTAGAGAAGATGTTTCATGTAATAAGAATAATAGCATGTCATTAATGCATTCATTAGAATATTTGTCTGCTGTCAAGTGCGCATGTTGCTTTGCCCACAGAAATCATTGTGTCATCATTTGATTTGCGAGCAATGGAACCATCTTTGGTCAATAGGCGATTCGTTCTGCATGCTGCAAATGTTCTCAAATACGAGGTACTGATACATTAGATGCAGGCTCACCAATTGTTTCTTTCATTTCCACTGATGTCATTTTCGGGTCCATCTTGCTTAATATGATGATGCAATTTGAAAATTGCTCTCCAATGAGCTTCTTTCTACTACAGCTGCCTTTCTTCTGATTTACAATGCTCCTAGTCTGTTGATGTTGTTTTAGTAAACGGCACACAGCACATTGTGAGCTGATCATATTTTCAGCGATTTTCACTTGTGTTTGGGATGTGTAGGTAGCCAAAGTCACCATCTGCTTTCGCTGTATAGCAGTCAAGTCCATGATAATGGCAATTCTTGGAATTATTAGAAAAAACTAAAAATAGAATTATGATGTCATTTTGGCACCCTTTACATCCTTGATTGTGTAATTAAAACTGCCCATGTTTAGCGATGGTAATGAAAATTCTGATTCACCCAAAAAAGAGAAAAGAAAGAGCGGCAAACTGGAAACGTTTGAGAGAAATGTTGGAGAATAGGAATAAGTACTCTGTATATCGGACTTATAGAACCGGCACAAATGACAGCAGTTGGTCAGGTGAAGTTTTGGATCCGACAAAGTATGAAACAGGTCACTAATCATATGGAAACTAAAACAGTGAATCCCATTTATGGAGGCTTAATTAGTTTACCAAATAAGGCAAAAAGCAATTCTAATATAAGTATGACAAAAAAGGATAAATTTAAAGGTGATAATAAAATGAAACATTTAAATAAAAGATGGATTGAGTGTATGTCGAATCAGAAACCGAAATCTCAATATCCTTTGGATTATTCTGATATATCTCCAATTTATAGCTGTTATGTAGCATCAAACCTTTCTGAATCAGGACACATTCATAAAGGAACTTAATATAATTCTTTGAATCATCAACATTCCAATTCGCCGACAAATTTTTCAATAAAATCTTTTAATAATTCTTCCATTGTCATCAAAACCTTCAAAAGCGTCAGAGAAAAGACTTCTTCAGAATCTAAAGAAGCCGCTATGTTATTTGTTGTCGGTATCACTTATATTATCACTTTTTGCCCGTCAATATAATGGAAAATAAATTTATCGAATGTTTACATGAAACTATTGTTCAATTTGACTAATTTAATCATTTTATTTATGTTGTTTCTTGATAAACATGTTAGATTTATTTAAAATTGTTTTATATGGTTTTCATATTGATTTTACTAAAAGTTATTTTCATTTAAATGTTAAAAATATAAATAAAAAAATGTATTAAAAAAGGGGCAATGTTGCTAAAATCATGGCAAAACAGTTTATAAAAATAAAAATTATTGTAAAAAATTATGACGAATGCTCAATTCGTGTGGCCATTTCTGATGGACCGAGGGATTTTTTATCATTCGAATTTTTTATTGTTGTTATTAATAACATCACAATTTGAGTGTAAACATTTATTAACAACACCATCAGATTCTTTATGTAAAACCTTTATTCGTCGTTAATTTCAAATAAAGGCTTTACAAGCGAAACAAAATAAAATAATGTAGATAACAAATGAAACTATATTAATTAATTAACAAACAAATACAAAAGAAATAAACACAGACCATAAAAAATAATTTCCAGTGAAAAGGATTGAGTTGACAATTGACATCGGATGCTAATAGGGAAACAATTGTTTTCTGATGCAGCTTATCTCTGAATTATCTCTGAAAATCCACTAATCCATTTGCGTATTGATTTTTTTATTTTAGTATATTTTTCTATATTATATTATTTATATTATAATAAATAAAATTTCCAATCATGCTTGACGAACAGATTAATAAAATAGAAGCATCTTCGTCTATCTCATTTTGAAAGCAGAATTTCAGCAAACAATTTATAAATATTTACAATCTTCTTTTTCATCAAGATAACT
>MQRK01210777.1:2792-14258 GCA_001938485.1 Girardia tigrina | reverse complement strand
TATATATATATATATATATATATAATAGTTGATTGATGATAAAGGTGGTTAGAACTTGTCATATACCGATTTTCCAGAATTACTTTCTATTTCAAATTTTTTTTGAATTGTATTAAAAATAAAATGTTGTTTATTTTATATTTTTTCATAAAAATATTATTTATTTATTTATGGAATATGTAATATGATAAATAATCATATTCAAACCAATTGATTTTCTATTTTTTTCTCTTCTGTTAAATATTTAAAATCAATCAATTTAAAAAATTTATTTAAATTAATTCTTTTAATTAAAATTCTGTTCAAATATTTAATTAGATTTTTTTAATTATCAGTCACTTTGATTGTTATTGTAACATCCATCTGAATATAAACCATAAGATTATATTCGGTTCGGCTTTTTGCATTAGTAAAGAGTCTAAAATTAGTAAATTAAGGGGAGCAAAATTATTCACAAAAATAAATTGGTCCCACATTTGTAAAGAAACTAAAATAACTGAATTTTAATTTAAACGTTTAATTAACTAATTTTGTTCACTTAACAATAATGAACGTTTTCTTTATTAAGTTTTATGTTTTTAAACTGGAAAAATTGGACACTTTTCGTTCAAAATGTTACATCAACATTCAACTAATCCTTCAAAATTAAAAAACAAGTTTTTTCTGATCTTTCGCTTTGATTTTGGTCTCAAACGACGATCAAAATCAGAGTTAGTTTTATAAAATTTGGTTAAATTTTGAAGATTGGAAACGACTTGAAGGAATGAAAATTTATTTTAAGATTAAAGCTATTTCAAAGCTATTTTTGATGTGAAGAATTCGATATCTAAAGTACTTTTTAATCAATCTTGTAGTAATTTATTAACTAAAAAAACAATTACAGGGAATCCAACATGTCCGCATTCGCAAAAATACAAGGAAGACAAAAAACGCTATTGAAAATTTTAAGAGGTATATAAATCAGATATTACATAACAAAAATCTACAACATTCCAATTTTCGAGTAAAATTTTGTATCCGATCACTAGAACTTGAAAAGTAAATAAAACAGTTAGAAAATGAATGGTTGTTTAAATAATCATTAGTTAATGTTGCATTTTTAAATACAGGGGTGGCCATAAGTCGCTTTACCCAGTTTTAATAATAATAAACACAAAATTCTAAATGATTTATAAACAAAAACCAGTTAAAATTTCTTGTTTTAATAATTATTTATTTAAAATTTTTTAAAATTATTTCATTTTATTCATTGTTGTTGGCAATATTGGCATGGCACAACAATTAACACTTCAGCAACGAATTTTTATAGTAAAGCAGTGGATAAAGCATGCTAGAAATTCAAGAGCTGTAGCTGCAGCATTTGCAAAAGAGTATCCTAATGACGCTCCTCCTTYACGACAATCAAAGCATGTTTTTGCTAAAAAGTTTCACGATACCGGCTCTGTAACYGACAAGAAAAGAAGTGGGCGCCCTAACAATATGAATACCGATGAAAATAAAGAAAATGTTAGAACTTTCTATCAGAATGCGCCATCAACATCTGCAGTTCGTGCAAGTTTACAGTTACATATACCACGCACAAGTTTACGTAGAATAATGAAGGACATTGAGTTGAAAGTTGGCGACCTCGTTTTCTCCATCAAATGAATGATGACGATTATGACAGGCGCATAGAATTTTGCGAATGGTTACATCAACAACTGCATGAGAATATTGACATCAGGGACAGAATAATTTGAACCGACGAAGCTTCATTTAAGTTGAATGGTCACGTTAATTTGCATAATACCGTGTACTACTCCACTGAGAATCATCATCTGGTATGGGAGACCAACAATCTTTCTCCAGGAATTTGTGAAAATATAAGAAGAAAAACGAAATATTTAATTTTTAATGAAAGTTTGATGAGTTTATTTAATTGAAAAAGATAGATAAAAGATAATAATACATTTTAGAATGGACAGGATTTATTTACTATTGATAAAAAATTTTATTTTTGTGTTTTCAGTTTCGATTTTGTACTTTCGTCGGATTTTTTCCGATTTATATTATATCATAATTATATAATTATATCATTTATTTTATATCATAAATGTTAACTTATTGTATGATAAAAAGTAAAAGTAAATTTAAAATAATTAATATTAAGATTACTTTACTTTTCTTATTTCTGATATTAATTTTAACGGGTTAGTGTTTAACAATATAACCTCTCATAATGTGAACCGAAATTCACGTGAAGGATAGAAACTTGGCTTTTTCCATTCTTTTTATTAGCTTACTATATACAGTAGGTATTGTCTATATGCCAGTTTTTTTCGGCATCAAGCGACTTGTATATAGACAATATCTACTATATATATAAATATATATGTATCCATGGCATTTAGAAACCTATTTTTGAAGGCTCAATCAATTATTAACTCAAGAATTAACTCAATCAATTTTCTTCAAACTTTGTACACATAATCATTCTCGATGACAATAAATAATTATCTGAAAATTTTATCAAAAAAGCTTTTAAGGTCCAAAAATGGAAAAAATGGAAAATTCAGAGTTCTTGAAAAAGATCTACTTATAAATTATAAGTAGTTTATATTAATTTTTTATTGTGTTTCTTTAATTAAATTTTTTTTAAATTTTAAAAACTTTGTTGGCAAAGTAGAGTTCTATCTACATAAACAATGGATATAAAAAAATATTTTTTGATTTACTAGTTAACATGTTGCGGTTCTATCTTTGCCACATTTGCAGTGATCTACAACTTGTATATTTTTTTATCTATTCAATATTATTCTTTTCATTTTATCATTTCCTTTAGTGATATTTCTTGAAACTCATTTTTCTTTGTTTAATTAAAGCATTTTTCTCTAATTCTTGCCTCCAAAAAGTGCATAGAGAACTTTGTGTTATAATTAAATTATTATTCAATTTGAGAAGATATTTTCAATTAAGTAATTTATTTCTTTTTTTCTCGAGTTAGTTTTATAAAATAAAAGAAATTTTTAATCTGATTAAAAAGAATTATTAGTAAATTATTTTTCAAAAAATAATTAAATTTAGGGACACAAAAATACGTTTTATGACATTCAATTAAATCTGCAGCTGTTCCATGCTTCCAGAAGAAAGATTATATATTCCTAAAAAAATCAAATATCTTTAATTAATGATAATTATTATTATTAAAAGATTAATGACTTAATTCAATTCAGGCCTAATTATTGAATCTTTAATTAACACAAATAAAACAAATTCGAACTATACAAAAATCTTAAAGCGATTAATTTAAATTAAATATTTTTTTAATTATTTTTATTTTAAATGATTTTAGTTAGTTAAAGATATAATTATAAAAACTCCAATTTTAGGGTGTTATTCAATTACAGTAGATTCTTTTTTAATGCGGTAGATACGTTCCGCAAGAACCGATTAAAAAGGGTACTAATTCCTTAGTAAAACTATATATAGGTTTCAAATTTCTAAGGACCACATAAATATGATAAAATGCAATAAAATAACATAAAATGGGTACTAATTTCAATTGAAAAAAAGATATAATTTCTATAGTTGATATTTCTGCTCGTAGGCTTTTCCTTTCACTGCATTCTGGCCAAATCGTTTTCGAGCAAGCATTTAAATTTTGTTATTTTATAGCTTTAACAGGCAAATCAGGATGATTTTTGCAATCCAAAATCAATTTTTTTTCCAAACATCGATAACTGTCATCTTTCCATTCTCTAGCTTGTCCAAGATGTGATGAAATGTCCATTTTACATAATGTTTTTTTTAAACTGCAGATAATGTCCTGATCCAATGGTTGAAAATGCCATTTGTATTTTGTGGAAGTAAGACATTCGCGACATTTGGATGTTCAATATGCTGATAAGATGGCGCGTTATCGATAAGCAAAATCACTTTGAACTTAAACCTTTATCTTGTAAATATTTCTTAACTTCTGGAATAAAATATGGATTAAATCACTCTATGAAAATTGCGGTAGTTACCCATGTTTTCTTGTTAACCATCCAATTAACTGGAAGCTTTTTATTGCATAATATTTCTTTAAAAACCGCACTATTTCAAAACCGCATAAAAACAGAATTTACTGTATATGTCAATTATGGATTACATTGTGTGTCATACCTAAGCTCGGCGGAGGATACATGACTGACTTACTTACTGGCAAAACATTGGTGAAATCAGCCGTCGGATGGTCTCTTGTAACTTTAAAACTGTTTATTTGTATTCTATTGACAAATTGTTTAATTAATAAAAAAAGTCAAAATATTTTATAATTACAATAATGTTAAATTGACTTTTGTGAATTTCACTTTTTTTAAATTTTTTGTAATTTGTAAATTATAAACAATATTATTATAAATTATAAACAGAAATATTGGGATTTTGCCTTACGGATGATAGTCTAAGTCTTAGACTCTAAGAAGTATTGCCTTGCAAAGTTTTATTGTGTAATCATTTGGTATTTTTGTCTATTTTTATTTCAAGACTCGCCATAAGTTGTCAGTATTGAAAATATTGGGGCTTGAAACTCTTTTCTTTAAATATGCCTCCAAATTTTCATTCGAATTTAAATCAGGTGATTGGGGCTTGAAGGTGTGGGACGGCCATTCAGTTATATAGTCGATTTCATTTTTTGATAAAAAGTTTTCGGTACTCTTCACTTTGATATTTAACTGAATCGGCATGATGCAAAAAAATGTTCACTACTCCATGTTTTGAGATGACGATTTGTCTCTCCAATGTAAGAGTTTTGACGAATACGGGATATTTTGACATTGCCGTTTCGACGCCAGAAATTAATTTTGAAAAAAATTGAAAAAAATTTCTATAAACTAGTATTAATAGACTTAAAATTAAATATTTTTTTCTTAATTAAGATTATTAGGAAGTAAATTAAAATTTCTTTTATAAATTTGGATTTTTGGGATGACAAAGAAACGATTATCGAATGCTGGTCTACCTTTCACCCTATAGTGATATCATTAGACTTTGAGATTGCAATGATAAGTGATTTCACTTGTGCTTTGCCTAATACTAACTTATGGGGATGTTCATTCCATTTGGTTCAAAATATAAGACGTAAAGTGTCAGACGAAGACCTAATCTGTAGGTATAATAAAGACGCAGACTTTGTTTGTAAAACGCGCATGATAGTTTTTGTTCCAATAGAGAAACTGGAAAGATCATTTGGAGCAATATTTAACTGATGAATTTACTTCTATTTTAGATTACTTTGAAGATGAAATAATATATAAATAATATATATGAAATAATATATAAATAATATAATATATATTATATAGTAAGGATGCTTTGTAGTAATGAAAGCCACTAACGTCTTTAATTTCCAACCATTTGGTCGTGCTATTTGAGAACAGTAAACAAAGAATATAAGGCAAATAACTTTGCAGAAGCTGCCGACAGAAAATTGAATAGTGAATTTCGGACAGTACATTCTTATCTTTGGAAGTTTAAAGAAAAAAAGAAATAAAAAAGTTAATCAGTTCGTTTCTTTTTGAATTTCCCGCGTTGTAATTAGAATGGTAGTACCCTTCACATCAACTAACTTCTTTCAATAGACAATTGCGAAATTTTTAGCAAGTTATATCTTTTAATTTGTGTTTGACAAACCTTAAAAGCACAAAACCGAAGATTTTTTGCGAAAATGGAAAGAAATGAGCTTCTTATGCTCATGAACCATTATTTTTTCAGGAAATAACTATCCCTCAAACCACAAATAAGCTTTATAAAGTACGTTTCATAAAATTAGATTGAATTTAGTTATGATTGCAGAAGCACGAGTGACGCTATACGTTCTGGACACCCAATTAGGGTCATTACTCCCGAAATGATTTGAAAAATTATGATATGGTGTTGGCCAATCAAACAAAGGAGAGATTGTACAAGCCACTGGCATATCACGTGGACAGGGTGACTTCAATTTTTAGTGATCGTTTTGTTATGAGAAAGCTATCTGCAAGATAACATTTTATTTCATTTTATGTCTAATGATCCTAATTTATGAAAAATATTTCATTTTATTTCTAATAATTCAAATTTATAAAATTTTATTTTGTTTAATTCCTAATAATCCTAATTTATAAAAAAATATATCAATTTAATCATAAAATCCTATTTCATAACAAATTATTTCAATTTATTCTTAAAAATCCTAATTTATAAAAATTTATTTCATTTATAGTTTAATAAACTTAATTTATAAACAATTATTTCATTTTATTTCTAAAAATTCTAATTCATAACAAACTATTTCATCGCATTCCCAAAAATCCTAATTTAGAAAATTATTTCATTTTAATTCTATTAATTCTAATTTATTAAAAATTAATTTCTGGCATCGAAAGGTCCGGAGTCAAAACTGCGGTATCGAAATATCCTGCTTTGAATAAGATACAATAACCCATTGATTAAAATTCGAAATTGGAAGGGTATGGCAACGAAAATATTAAATTAATAATATAAGCCTCCCCAAACTGAACGGATAACTGTGTATTGTAGAGACTTTAGTACCAGCATTGGCGTACAGGGTAGTGAGTCATAGAATCTGTATCTGGTAGAAACCAAAAATAAACAATGCAGAGCCTATTGATTTTCTCGCACGGATTTAGATGCAAGAATGCGAGCTTTCATTTTCAGAAACCTTCGGTTTCCCATTCGGAAAGGATCAGTCATGATCCCTCGTCCCGTTATTCTGTAGAGCTTTGGCTGTGTAAACACGTTTCGTACAATGAGTAAAGTGACACTGAAATATCCCCACATCATTTGTATTACTTAACCGAAAGTCGAAAACCACCCTTGGAACCACTCCTGCGTCCGTCTCCACTGTACGTTTAGGGGCACTGACACATCATGCATCACGATCGGGTCCGAAGATTTTGTATATTCTTCATCTACGGTATTTTGTGTAGCACTAGTACCCCTAGTTCTGCCTTGGGTTTGGTGGTCAATCACTAAATGTCTCTTTAACCATCCATCCGTTTTATATGTCTTGTGACAATTTTCCATAGGACATTGGAAAGATTTGTTACCATTCTGTCATTGCGGCGTCGCAACTGTATGCATATTTTTGATGTGCCTTCTTAGTTCCTTCTGTTCCGCAAAAGCTTTGATACAAAAAGGATATATGCATTGTCCTCTTTTGATACGCAGCTGGAGCATTTTTGGGTACTCTTTTTCTTGTTCGATCACTTCTGTCAGTTTTTCAAACAAAGTTCCTTTGATTAAGTGTTTGAATTTCTCTTCAGTGTCGAGAATTCTTCTCTCATTCAAGTATTCCTAGTATTTGATTGTAAAATTAGGAGGGTGACCAGACCGGCATCAACAGCAACGAGCGTATGCACGATTTAAAGGAACAACTGACAATCCAACCTGCTACTGGTTATTTACAAAGTTTGATACTGGTGATGTTACACAAATATCAATTGATGGAGAGTCTGACGATATCTGGCCCGTTACTCCTCCTAGTATGACCAAACTCAGAAAAATTACGCAAAAATGAATCTTGAAATATCAATATGCAAGCTATTTGTGAAAGATAAATATCCGATTCCAAAACAACTGAGAAAATGGTCCTTTATACAAATAGTAAACCGCTTTCTAAGGATGAAAAAGACATAATAATACAATTACAAATTGAAAAATCAAAAAGAAGAATTGCTATTCAATGAACAATAAAAAATCAACAGAGACTATCAATAATAAAGAGGTATCGAAAAATTTATGTGAATCCGGATATTCTTATTTCTCCAATGACGATTATTTACTGCCAAATTTGAAAGAACACGTTGATAAATTAACTGAAAGAAATAAAATGCCGAAGAAAGTTAAATTTTTAACCTGAAGTTATTCTTACTCCAGTGAAACTTCGATATTTGTATTTTATTTTTCAGTATGGTATTGCTTTGCGTATAATTTGTAAAGAGTGTTCCTGAAATGATTTAAATAAGTGTATTATTTGAATTTTACTACTGACTTAATTTTTTATTGAAAAATTAGTAATTTGTTACATTGGAAATGGCTCAGTCTTGTTTTAAATGTAATTTTACAATTTTAATTTTATTTTGTTTGTTTGTTCGGATAAAAATATATAAAAAAATTTGGGCGCAATTTTTGTTTTGAATTCGTTTGAGTGGAAAGTCGCCATATTATTTTTTTGGAAAAACGATGAATAAAAATAATAAAAAAATTGCGCTTTGTATAAAATGGATATTTATGCGAAAGCCTTAGAATTATGGCAGAAAATCGACGATCCTCCATCATTCAACTATGAAAAGATTTATTTTCGATAGCGAATTTGTTGGCAAAGAAAACAATTGTTATTATCTATTCCGAAATCAAAGGTCCTATTAGACGGAGAATTAAATGAGCATCATATTTTAAAGATAGCGAAAGACAAAACTCAATTTTCCCACCTTAATGTTCTTTTGACTCAACAACCGTTAGAGAATTCACGAGAATCAAATTATCGCCCAGTAAATTTTATATCGCTTTGTTCGGAAGAGATTCCGTCAGTTTGGTCGATATCAACAATAACTCCACAGAAAAAAATTGGAGTAGTTTAAACTGTCAGTTAATCGATATGAAGATTGAATTTGGCGTGGATGAAAGGAGAAATTATATTGGCTGTCATCCTTGATTGTGGTGAGCTTCGATCTTTGAGTCCCCCGCGTCCCGCAGATCATTCCCTAATACCAGCACGCTGCGCCAGCTCTCTCACCACCACCTGGTATTCGACCAGATCTTCTTGACCACAAAATCACCAGAACATATCACGGGCGATAGGCTCTTTCATCAACTGCTTTTACGGTCCTTGAATTTTCTATTTCCTGAGACCATTTCAGAGTTTAATACTCTTTTTATTAGGTTGATGCAAAAGAAATGTCGTTTTTAATGTATCAAATATTCATTGTTTGAAATATTTAGAAATCATTAATAAATAGATTTATATTTAAATTTACTTTACTCTATATTTTGATACCAAGTATGACATTATTGTTGTTAATTTAATTTGTATTTATTTTATTTTAGAAAGTTTAGAAAAGAAGAAAATGAGAACTATTTTATTCTACGATTTCAAACTAAGTCGAAAAGCAACAGAAACGGCTCGGAATATTAACAATATATTTGGACAACATACCACTAATTTACGAACAGTACAACGTTGGTTTTCTAAGTTTCTTAGTGGTAACTTAGTGGCCTTGAAGATAAAGAATACTGTAGTCGACCATCACAAGTTGACGACGACCATTTGAAGAAGTTAATCAATGTCGACCCGCATAAAAATTCACGGGAAGTCGCTCAAAAACTCAACGTTCACCAATCAACAGTTGTTCGCCATCTGAAGAAAATCGGGAAAGTGAAAAGGCTGGATAAGTGGGTGCCGCACAAATTAAACGAAAATCAAAAAAATAGTCGTTTTAACGGGTGTTCTTCTATGCTTTTGAGTAATCAATGCGACCCGTTTCTGTATCGAATTGTAACGTGCGATGAAAAATGGATCCTATACTACAACCGGCGACGTTCAGCTCAGTGGTTGGATTTCAGTGAAGCTCCAAAGCCTTTCCCGAAGCTAAAATTACATCAAAAAAAGTCATGATAACTGTTTGGTAGTCTGAACACGGTTTAATCCATTACAAATTCCTAAAACAAGTCGAAACAATTACAGCGGAAATGTTTTGTCAGCAAATTGATAAAGTGCACCAAGAACTATAAAAAAACGGCCGGCATTACTCAATAGAAAAGGGCCAATTCTTCTGTATGTCAACGCTCGTTCACATGTTGCAAGAAAGACCATGTTGAAGTTAAATGAACTGGGATATGAAACTTTGCCTCATCCACCGTACTCCTCAGACAATTCTCCTACAGACTATTACCTTTTCAAACATTTCAGCTAGTTCCTTCGCGAAAAATGCTTCAAAAACCAAGGAGATACTGAAAGAGTCTTGGACGACTTTATCGCCTCCAGAACTCCAGAATGTTATGAAACTGAAATAAAAAACTTGTTACCTGTTGGCAACAGTGTATTCAATGTAATGGTTTTTATTTTGACTAATAAAGTTAATTCTAAAGAAAGTTATGTTCATTTAAAGTTGACGGTTAAAAATGACTTTTCTTTTGTATCAACCTAATACGTCATGTATTGTATTTCGTCTATTGTACTCAAACAAAAATATAATACGCCGTTTCACCAGTACCACACGCGTTTCGGGCAAACCAATTGACATATCCATATTATGTATTCTGTCAAGTTTAGTTTTACCAATAGCAGTGCGTGTACAGGTATTATGAAAAGCTTGTAGTCGGGCTACCTCTTTTTCAGGTGTTGTTCAGCACTCAATCCCATAATACACTGCTGGAAAAATGCTTGATTCGATATGTCTTCTTTTCAGCACTATAAAAACTCGGTTACTTTGAATCGCAGGCTGCAATTCTCGTAATTTACTCCTTCAACAATACCACCGCTGAACGATATCTCGACTGCAGCTACCACATGTGGTAAATTTACTGTCGAAGAAAGAGTACTCCATCACCCATTCTATGACTTTGTCATCACACATTAATTGCGATATTCCAGTCCATGAGTCATCAGTTATGCACATGACTTTGTTCTTCGATGAACTAATAGTCAACTCAAATTCTGAAAATGTGCTTCTAAGTATATCCATATTTATACAGGCCCGATCAATATCAGATTGGATGATATATAGATCCTCCGCATAAGCAAGTCTATTGACTTGAAATTCGTTGCCATGCTCGTAGATCAGGGTAATTGCTCCCCGTATCAGTATCACCGTTTTGATAACTTCATCGAAGACCAAGTTAAAAAGACAAGGTCCATCACACATCCCTGTTTGACACCTCTTTCCATGAGAAACTCGCAATCCCCCATAGAGGCAATGAAGCTCTCATGGAATTCTTCGATTAGGTAGGGAATCTTGTCTTAATAAACCAAATCATGTCAGACAGGCCAACAGAACTTCACTTAGGACACTATCAAATGCCTTTTCCAAATTGATGAATATCACAAGTACATTCTGGTTCTTATATCGACCTTCTTCGTGTATCCTCCTGAGTATAATTATAGATTGCATTCCTCTTTTCGACCGAAAACCAAACTAGCAAGGATTTAACCTTTCTTCCTTCACCGGCGTCATTCTATTTACAATTATTCGTGCAAAAACATTGCTGGTGACTTCCAAGAGGAAGATCCCTTTGTAATTATTCGGATCAGACCTTGCACCTTTTCCCTTGAAAAGTGTTACCACTTTTGCACTACTCCCAGCCTTTAGGAACTGATGAACATCCCCGTTTCTCAAACTTGAGCTTCAAATTGTCAATGAGGGGTTGTCTGCCGCATTTTAAAATTTCAGCAATCACCCCATTTGAGCCGGGTGCCTTCCCATTACTCATTTGTGATATGGCGGG
>MQRK01210774.1:0-12867 GCA_001938485.1 Girardia tigrina | reverse complement strand
CCAAGGCGGCCTTTATGGCTGGATTGCCGTTCGAGTTGCAATTGAATTTAGAGCAGGTCGGAGATCAAGATTTAACCGAAATGGTTGAATATAGTCGCAGGTATTTAGGAATTAAAAAAAATTCGTCACACAAAGTTCAATGTCAGCGGTACAAAACGTTGGCGATGGAAAGATTGTTTCTAAAGAACGAGGTGAGGTCAGCGGCGATAGAAGGAGTTCCTTTACAAAACCCCGTATGCCACATGACGAAAATCTGGTACAAACAAGGGTAAACCGTTATGAAAATTCTCAGCGGCAATCTAATGGACAAATAATTTGCTATAAATGTAAGCAAGTTGGACATATAGGAAAATATTGCAAGTCGGGAAACGGACAGGGGAGTTTGTAATTTTTAATTCGTAATTTTTAATGAGGCACTAAAGATAATATTTCTGCAGTTTTTTCAGTTGGATGGTCTTTCTATCGAAATTAATAATTAAAATAAATTATCTTTTTTAAAAACTGTTAATATTTTTCAGGTTCTTCACGATTGTAATTCACCACACATTGTTGGCTATTATGGTTCTTATCATGTTGAAACTGAGATATCCATATGTATGGAATATATGGATGGTGGAAGTCTGGATCTCATTCTCAAAAAAGCTGGACGTTTTCCAGAACCCATTGTTGCTCACATAACCTGCTCTGTTTTGCGGGGTTTAATCTATTTGAGAAAAGCATTACACATAATACATAGGTATTATTTTTAAAATATTCTGAAATTTATACAATTTGTACAATTACATTATTATTAATAAATTATAGCAGTGATACTCAAACCGGAGGTCGCGACCACAGGTGTGGTCACGGATAGTATAAAAATAGTCACGTGATAATGAAAAATTAAATTATTTCAGTTATAAATTTTTGGTAACAAATCAAACAAAAATTGATGTGATCTAAATCATTTTTCGAAAATTTATGTTTGATTAATAATTGTTATTATCCAATTAAATATATAGAAGGTAATCTATAATTTTTTTTCGATTGTAATGAAAAAAAATATTTATTATTATTAAAAAAATATTATTTGAAAAAATATAGATTTCTTAAAAAATATTAAGTTTATTGACAAGAACCAATACAATCAGTAGAACATTTGATTAAGAAAATTACCGATTGCCTTTCAAACGAATAACGAAAACTGATACTTAAGGTAATTGTTCTGATAGGGTAACTGAATATAATGTTTGGGTAGCTAGCATTTTACTTTGAAACATATGATTGATTTTTCTGGTTATTATTTTCGTTGATTTCAAGATTTGGATTGAAACGTTCTTATTGCTTGAATAGCATCCACCTTTTACGAATGCGTCGGTTTACCTCATCTCAAACGAATTCGATTGGGCTCAAATCGGAGCTTTTGGCATTCATTCCAGTACATTTATGACTTGGAAATAAATAAATCAAATGACTTCTGAAATAAATGGTTTTCTTGCACATACTATCCCGTAAAAACCCAAGGGATGCAGATTTCGGCGAACTGTAGATATGCTTGCCTGTGTGTGGCCTGCGTTGTACTCAGCAGTGATCTGCACAAAGGGCATGTGCCGGTTCTGCTTCACAAGTCGAACAAGCTGTCGTTGGTCATGATTGCCCCAAAATTTCGGTCGACCAGATTACTTCTTGCTCACATGACTGTACGTGCTGCGATACTTTCGGAGAAATGAATCGATTGTTGATTTGGGGTGACCAGTTAGCTGTGCAATTTCTCTCTGAGATTTGTTGCACAGATGCCAATCATAGATGACGCGCTTCTCAAAGTCCGTAAGCTCCTTTCGTAATGCCATGCTTAGCAATATAGTGAATAAAAGTGAAATAGAAACACGCTGCATACAATATCATTTCTAAGAAATCTATTTATAGGTAACCAATAGGAAGGCCAGCAACAGTATAAACTTTATCATTTCAATATACTGATAGTATGACAGCCTTATAATTCTTTCATTTTAGATAACTTACTTAATAAACTCATAATACAACAGAAAAGAGTCCAATCAGCTTCTGGCCGAAGATTCTTGGTAGGGCAGGATATATAATGAGCAGCAGAACTTGTTTTGTTTAGAGAAATTATAAGAAAATACACCAAGATTTCATACCAAACGTTATATTTGTGTAAATTGTTTAAAGGCGTGTAAGTGTAGATGCGTCGACGTTTTGCAAGAGAAGTTTACTATCTCTTAATAAAAATCAACGTTTTACTCCTCGAGAACTAACAAATTACGAGCATCACATAAAGAAAGTCATTTTTTAAAAGCAAGCTGGATATCGAACTCCGATGACTATTGAAACAAATAAGTGGCACAGTCCATAACTCTTCCAAAGAATACTTTTATGCAGCTAAGTATCTTGGAGGACTTGGAATTGTGTCAGTGGGAAACGAATATATAATGGAATCGATAGTGCATTTCTAATTCTCACTTATTCGGACTCGACATTTCAGGACTTAACAATAATTAATTTTGCAAAATTCTAGAGAAGTACAAAACAGATATCGACTAGACACTCTCTCATTGCCTGTAGTAGTTAAATCAAGGTGATAGAGAGAAAGGATACAAATCGTGGTGCACGAATAAACTTGGAATCTGTATAAAGATAATCACCAACATGGAATCGGTGTTGATAAATGTCTTGTGTCTTACAAAAGAACTCTAGCTGATCGATGTCAAAACACCGTATAATACGCTTAAAAGTTTAAAGAAAGCAAGAAAAGACAATGAGACGAAATATATAAAGCGGAAAGAGGAGGCCAAAAAGCACCACAAATGATGGGTAGTTCGACTGGGCACTATTGTGATGGGTTCTTGGCCCAGTTGAAACGAAACTATACTCAAAACACTAAAGCTCTCATATACGACAACAAAAAATCTGAGACGCATGTGTATTTTCTCCCATGTCAAGTATTGTATTTTGACATAGAGCAAACACAATAGCGGTCAGTGGAACCCCCTCACATCAAATACAGCGACTGTTGTTCCTGCAATGGTTGTGGCAGATGTGGCAGTAGTAGGGTACAAAGAAGACACTAGTAATGCACTCCAATGAACGACTCTATCTCGGAGTTTTCGTTTATTATTCGAGGATAACGATAAGTATTCCGATCAGGAATGTGGTTGTTTTGTATGTACTTTGATAATAAAATACTTTAATCACACTCCTATAATTTTACTAATTTTATTTATCAAAAAATTACCCCCCCCCCAGGCTTGTCCCCTGGATCCGCCCTTGATATTCAAGATAATTAGCACTTCATGAAGATATATTGCCTTAAAAAGTAAAATAATTATACAAAAATTTTTTAAATTGATTTTTTTGAAAAAAAATTAAAATTATTTTGACTTTGATTTGGAAAGTCTTGTCTAATAGTAAATTCAAAAGGAATAATAAAACAAAACAATGAATAATTGTTATTTTTATATTATCATTATTTTTAATTTCAATGTTAAAATTTATTTGCATAATTCAACGTGATAAATATAGACAGTATGGGCGCCTTGCACAAATAGTCTATTATTATAGGAATAAATTATGTAATTTAGATTTTCAAACATTAATTAGATGAAAACAAGTTGTTCAACATTAGCTCCGCGGGATACTTTCAAAACCTTGGCGGTCGACGTGTTGGCCACCCCTGATATATATACTGATAAAATGCAAAATAGTGGAGGAACAGTTAATGAATCCACGTAAAAATGAGGTAACTCTGAATAGTCCTCATCGAGATGGTTCTGTTTGTACAGCTCCTTTGCCGAAAGGTTCCGAGAGCCGATTTAAGTGACTGACTGTTAAATTAACATAGAATTCGAAATAATAAATTATAATAATTACGATTCAAAAAATTAAAACAGAAACTTTCAAAGTCGAAAATTCAGCTCACCCGTCATATATGACGGATCTTTTTCTAGTATTACAATATTACCGTATTTATACCAAATTTATTTTTTTCAAAATAACGTTAATATTGGTATTACAAACTATATTGCTCACAGTTAATTAGGTAACCACACCCACCTATAGTTTAATACTCTTCAACGAGCAGTGCATTTCAAAGCAGCCTGAAACTGAACTGAAAGTCTATTCACTGTGACATCTGTTTATAATATCACAATAAATCAGGCCTTCCCAACCTTTTTCCACTGTGGACCCCTAAACAAAACTTTTTTCCGCTGTGGACCACACACAAAACTTTTTTCTCTATGGACCTCCGGCCTTGATTTATGTAAGATTTTTAGTGTTGTGAATTTAATTTCTAAAAATAAAAAATATAAAAAAAACAAAAACTTTATTCATTTTTAATAATCAATTCAACAAAATTTTTTTTCGAATTAAACAAGCTGTCTTATAGACAAAAGTATTAGTGAGAGCCTTGTGGCTGTTTATTACTTACAAGAGCAGAAATCCGTGGTTGCAAGTTACTTAGACGGAGCTTCATCTCTGCATTATCATTCAAGTTCAAGCTCCTTCGTTGTTTTGCGAGTGAATGAAGTAAAATTGAAAAGCCTTTTCAGCCAAATTGGACGTTGGTAAATTAATTATAAAGGGTTCCAAAGATTTGATATTTGGCCGAGTTTTGCAGTCATGCCTTTTTGAATAATACTTTTTATAAATGTTATTCATAATTTTGCTGTGGACCCCGTTGGGAAACCCTGCAATAAATGATGTATCATGTACTTGAAGTTGAAGTCTGTGAGCCAGGGCTTCGCCCAGACCTACTTTCTGGGCATCTCGCGTCGCGAGCCGGAGACCAATGTGAAAGGAAGTGTAAAATCCTTGTCATGGTGTTCTGGAACGTTGCTGTGCATCTAGGATACTCGAGACGTGCAGAGGTATAAATACCCGTGACTAGTTTTTTGCGGCACATTCTGTGGTATTGCTTGGACTTCTGTTGCATGCCTTGCTCGAAGAAGAGACCATGTGGAGCTGGATGGAGAGGCGTGTAATTATATTCGAGTGACTTGGTGGATATAGTGTTCTGTCCTTGCAAAGTTATCATTAAACTTTTTGATAATAGGTGATAATCTAACAAAAATTTATATTAAGTTTTGTTTATGTTAAGTGCTACTGAGCTAACAGCAAACTTTCACATGGATATGATGCAAGTGAATCATATCCATGTGATGTCAGATTTCTCAAACCCCCCCTCGCCACAAAATTCGGAAATCCTACCCTGTTCTAGGTGCGTGATCTAATTTATTGACGGCTTAATATCAGTTTTGTGGTTTAAATAAAGTTTTATTTCAATTGTTTTCAATTCGTTAATAAAACACTACATTTTACAGACTGTAGTAGGAGTAGAAAAAGTTTAGGACTTTTCATTTGGACCGCAAAGCAATTTCAATTTATTTGATTAAACTAAGAAATAAAGGAAATAGATTATTTATGGATGAGAGGAATTTTTTAATGTTGTTAATGTTAATAAAGATTATCAATAATAGAAATTGTTATTGGCTTCATGAGAAACTGATTCTAAATTTAAATTCTACATTTAATTTTAATATTATTTCTGTATTTATTATCTTAAATTCCTCATATCATTTTCACTTTTATGATTTTTATTCTAGAGATGTAAAGCCTTCAAATATTTTAGTAAATATGGAAGGAGATGTTAAATTATGTGATTTTGGAGTAAGTGGAAGACTAATTGATTCAATGGCTAATTCTTTTGTTGGCACAAGATCTTATATGGCTCCTGAAAGGCTTACAGGTTAAAACGTAGTTTTTTGTATACTATCACGTTGCGTATTGTATATTAAATAATGACAACGATATGTATGGTTATATAAAGTAAAACCTTATTAATTCTATATAAATGCTCAGAACCAGCAATTTTCTAAGCTTATAGTATATAATTAAAGTGGGATAAGTCGATGTACTATTGACATTAATTAGCTTCTTGTAAAAGGTTCTGCACTAGCTTTGCAAAAAAATTAACATCATTAAAAAGCTCATCTTTTAGGAATATTTACTTCAAATTTCCTATGTGTATCTCGTTTAGTTTCCAAGAGAAGATTCGGTTAAATAAACTTAAATTTAAAAAATGTCTGAACTAAAATTTTAAACTGACTGTTGGTACACGAGCGGGTGCAGCGCGGCCGAGGCGTCCCGGGGTTTGGAAATCAGTGTTTCCGGGACTAAGGTGGCGAAAAGAATGATCTCACCATTTGTCACAAGATTTTTCTATGACCTTTTTTTATTGGTGTAATCGATAATAAGTTCTCCACCGCGACATTATTTTCTTCACGCGACTCATTTTCAAATAATTCTAGCAAATTAAGTGCCATTCAAACGCGATCTGTCGTAATTATCAATCGATTCCAGATCTTTATTGTCGTCATAATCAAGTAGCATCAAATTGTGCGATTCATACAATTGTTTTTTTTACTGACATTCGAATTTTCAATCAATTCATTTCCGCTGGGATTCGCGTTAACTACTCGACAATCCGAATCGTTTAATTTACTCATTATCAATTAATGTAGTTTTGAATTCCGCTCCAAATTTTCGATCGCAGGAACAAACGTATTTTTACAAATTCACAATCAAAATTCTAATCGATTCAAAACTCAAAATTTATTATAGTCAATGATGACTCCAACTTAATCATGAAACATTCGCGCCGAAACATTACAAACGATCGATTTAAACAAATCGACAAAATTATGAAGGTGATAGCATCGAGGTGATACTATCGACATTCGAAAAAGGATATTGTGTGACTAGGAAAGAGTTGCTGGTGTTACAAGAATTCATGTTGCACTTTAAACAATAACGGTACTGTAAGTGGTTTAAAGCACGAACAGATCATAAGGCTTTGATATATATGAAAATATCATCAAAACCAATAACTCCTCAATTTCAGACTTGACTGGATAACATGACAGAGTTCGATTTCAAGCTGGAATACCGAAAATGTGAGAATCATGGGAATGCGACTGCAGTATCACGATTATATGAGGAGGAATGTTCGCATTGTCAAATTAAGCATGAAGATCCAAAAAGAAAGAAAGCCTAAGTGAAACATATTAATTCGGTAGCGATTCAATCGACGTTGACTTGGAACAAAGAGGAACAGGACAAATGCGAGGATATTGGAAAATGGAAAAGAATACTAGAGAAGACTCGCGAGGACCCATATCAAGGGTCTGATGATTTAGGACAAGGGGGGAGGGTTTGATTGTAAAAGAAGGATTGACGAAGGAAGTGAATACAGTAATTGGTGAATGTGACGAATGCCATCGTAGGAAGGCATTAACAAAGAAAACAAAAGAAAAATCCAATTAAATGTGATGATTTTTTAGAACAATTGGTGATAGATATTGCTTTCATTGGAAATAGAAATTCAAATTATCCGTATTTGTTAGTGATAGTGGGTTTGACGGAAATCAGAACGCAATCCGAAGATATTGTAATTCGACGTATTCTGGTTAAATGAATTTATAGATTTGGTAAACCAAAATGAATTTTAACAGATGATGGAACGTCTTTTACGGGTACGAATTTCAATGAATTCTGTCAAAAACATGGGATTGAACATCGGTGTAGTATTCCATTCCAGCATCAACCCAATGGACTCGGACAGTGAGAAATATGCTGGTGACAACCAATGGAGAGAAGGTTAAACAGATGTGGTGGGAAATAATTCCCAAAATTGAGTTAATTCTATTTTAAAATACGATGAAGTTACAGAAAAATCACTAGATAGCAGAGAATAGAAGAATGCCATAAGATCATTGTGCAATGGTTGCTCAGAGAAGCCATCGCCTTCGAAGACTTAATTAATCTTTCTAGACAGGATAATGATCAAATCTGAATGCTAGACAGACTCGATCTATTAATCCGTGCAAGGAAATCTACAGTATAAACGACAGCCTACGTACAAAACTGATCAACCAGAGTATGAAATTAATCCAGTGCCACTACGAGAAATACTACACTGAATTGAACCGACATGTTTTGAATGATCCTAGATGAAGATCAAAAGCCTTTCCGATGCCAGCTATGCTCGAAGAGTTACTTAAGTCAAGGATGGGTCAGAGGCACTACTGAAACGACCACAAAACAACAGAACCATAAAAAAATAACATCAATCTAGCAGAATCGACATAAATCGGTAAGAAGCACAGAAACTACGAAAGAAGACTAACAATTACCAGTAACATTCAGATAACGGTAGGTGTGAATTACTTAACGAATCCTTCTAACGATTTTCTCAGAAGTTTTCAATACTACTCAAAAATTTTTAATAATTTTTGTTTATTTACGTTTGTATAATTTATGAAGAAATTCTAACTAATATTTACAGACAGGATAATGTTCAAATCCAAACTAATTTGATTTCAATAATTATTTATATAATTCTTTAATAAATAATAAATATTAGCTTTATTTGAAAAAATTGTATATTAAGGAGAACAGTATAATACATTAAGTGATGTATGGAGTTTAGGACTATCCTTAGCTGAATTAGCTACAGGAATATATCCAATACCCCCAGTGGGTCCCGACAAATTTCTTTCAGCTTTTTCAAAACATAAATCTGAAAATTTTATTGATCATCTGAAAGCTACAGAAAATGGAACAAAATTACAGGGTAATAATTATAATTATGATAAAGTATTATCACTTTTTTAATTTAGCAATTCAGACATCTGAAAAAGGACCCATGGCAATATTTGAACTACTTTCATATATAGTGGATTACCCACCACCTACATTACCAGAATTTTGTTTTTCGTCAAATTTTTTGTCCTTTATAAATTATTGCTTGAAAAAAGAGCCAAGTGATCGATTAAGTTTAGAAATGTTGGAGAAACACCGATTCATTGCAACTGATTCTATAGCCATTCTTTCTTCGGAAATAAATAAAGAGTATTATATTACAATGAACAAAACTCAAGAAATATTAGTTGGAAGATACGTGAAAAATATAATGCTTTTGTAGACTGATTTTTAACATTTTTATTTTTAATAATGACAAATAAAAAAACTGATATTTATGTATTCATTTATAGATGCTCAATTATTAATCCTTTATCAATCAGATCTTGAGTTACAAGTCCCAAATCGTGCAAACAAATACAACAAATAGCTTGTTCTGTAAATCTTTTGCTTTTATCACTAAAATGAATAAATAATAAAAGACATTACTTTTAGAAATAATGCTAACCCAATATTATTAATGTATAAAATATCATTGACAGTAATGGAACAATAATATAATTTTGAATTTTTGTCCTGATTCTAAAATAATTTTAGTTTTTTTTGTAACATATAAAGTGTCTTACTAGAGTTAATTTTGGCGGTCTCCATTTCATACGTTCACAGTATTGAAATAATGCTAATTTTGGTGACCAGCCAGTTTTCCCATAAAGCCTTTTATTAAATTTACAACTTCCTTCTATTTTCTTCTGGTAATCATTTTCAGTAAATTTTAACTTCTTAATTGGTACATCAGATGAATTCAGATCATTTTTAGCCAGAGAAGTTCGTCGTAGTATTTCATTTTCAAAGTACTTGGATAATCCCCAAATATCACTAAAAATAAAATAAGCATAAAATTTTTAATTAAAATATATAATAATTAAACTGTCTAATTATTAAAGTCAACTGCATAAAAATAGAATTGTACAATAAGAACAATTTAAAAAGCTAAATAAATAAAATGAAGTTACGGACTTAAAAAAGTTGTGTTATTTAAGATTTGTTATCCTCCGAAAATTTTTGGAAGACATCAATAATCCTCAGATTTTAAATTAATAAACAAAATAATTAATTGAATCTTACCTTAATTCTTTATTGTTAGCGGCGCTCAATGTTTCTCTAAATCCAGGACATTCCGTCGTATCATTAAGAAACTGAGATATACAATACTTAGTACTAGATAAGTGATTATCATATCGAATTGCCTACAATATAAAAAATAAATTATCCGATAAATTTCCAATAATAACCAGTTTTAAATATTCTGCAATAATTTTTTCAGAAGATATTATATCACTACCATCATACGGTTTTTGAAAAATTGAAGGATTCCACATAGCTGCTCTACCAATCATTACTGATGTGGTCTTACAACATTGCTTGAAATATTCAATATCTTCAAAAGTTTTAATAAAATCAACAGATCCTCCACTACGATATAATATTAACAATAAAAATAAACGAACAAGCTTTTGTCTACTTGGCAATAACAGTTATTTTATCACTAACTGTTTCAGAAATCAATTTAATGATATCATCATGTACAATATTTCTGGGTCTTTCATCGGGATATCTACCATGAACTGCTATTGCTGTGATACCAGTAAGAGTTAGTTTTTTCACCAAGTCGATAGTATCCTCTAACTTGATCAAATTTTAAATTTTATGTGTACTTTTTATTAACTTTTACTTGTGGTAATATTCTAATTTTACAAGTTATTGGAATATCCAAATTTTCCGATAACGTTTTTAAAATCTAAAAGAAATAGTATCAAGAAACCAAAGAAATAAAATAACTTTGCAGGCATTGTCGGGATTTCTTAACATCGCTGCTCCCATCCCGCCTTTGGTAGAATAGCCTTTAGGACAACCCATATTAAGATCAATAGCAGCCACGTCACCTTGTCTAAAACAATTTTAGAATAAAATATGGAGCATAATTTGTATTCATACATTGCTTTACCAACTTTTAAAGCACGATCGGCATCATTTGTAGCCTAACATAAATAAAGTCATGATTTATAAATGAAAGAAATTACCAGCTGAAAAATGACTTTTCCTTTTTCCTTTTCACAAGTTCGAAAAACAACAGTTCCATCATCCATGACATAGTCTATGGATCCAAGAACATCTGAAGTTTAAGTTTTAATAAAACACTATTCAATTAACTGATATTAACCGTTAATTTTTCTGACCGATCGAATAATTTTAAAATCTACAATTTCCTATGTTATATATATAATATATAAATTATAATCTGAATTTTAAAAAATCTAAAAACTTCAGAATAAACATAATCTGCTCCATAATTGAGAGCTAATAAGCGCATCGGAAGAGTAGATACTCTAACCATTGGGGCTAACACATTTTTATTTTCAAAGTTCATTGCTATTTTACTTTTTTTAAAAATTAATAAATTCAATTATTCAAACAATTTTATTACTTTTAATTGCAAAAAAAAATAAGTGACTTATTCCAGAAAAAAAAGCGTAATTAATTTCATTTTTTCACTGTGATTTGAAAATTTTTCAATCAATTTTTAGAATATGTTTAATTTGCTTTGAGATGTTTATTTTTAAAACATTTAAATTAGTGATGTGATAACAAAAAAAAGTGATGTGATAAATCAAATTAACAAATTACTTTTTATTATCACAATTTAACTGAGAAAAATATTATTGCGGTCTTATGTAACAGGGAAATTTCGGGCTTATTGTAAACAAAAAATAATTGATCCAATTTAATAAGAAAGCTATATTTAACTGCTTAAAATTATTACATGTATGTGATTATGAGGTATGTTTAAAGTTACAGAAATCTAATTGTTTTAGAAAATAGCAAAAAAAGAATGTAATAAAAAATTTTAATCTCTGAGTAAATGAGAGAAAAAATCTTTTCGAAAAATATTGTCTGAAATTTACACCCAAAAATTTTCTTTTAGTATGTTAAATTAAATTACACTTTAATTTTCTCTTTATTTGTCTGTAGTTAATAAAATTTTGCTTAGTAAACAGATAAAAAGAAATAAAGAAAAGTTGTCTATAATCAATATATTTTTTTGTCTTTTTAAAGTTCAAGTATTTAAATATTTAAATAAAAACTTCGAGTTTATTAACAAAACTCCAGTAAGTTAATATAAAAATTTTGGTAACCTGACAAGTGCGGAAAGATAATTGCGTACGTGATAATTACGGAAAGACAATTGCGGAAATACAATCTTGTGACTGCGAATTAGCTAGTTTATGAAGATCAAAGGATCTTGTAGGTAATAATTTCATAACTTTATGAAATTTTCATTGTATCGCTCTTGTATCTTGATCATTTTTTGTAAGAAACAATTTAGGTCTACAAATTTTTGCCTCTCTAAATAACCTCATAGAATAATTATTTCCTTTCGCATAACGAAATGCAATATTATGTTCATTTATATATTTTTCTAATGTCGATCGAGCAGGATAATCTTCCTGCTGCGTAGTCAATTTACTATGATAATAAAAGAATGGCTCTGGACTTCGTCCAAGTGAATTCTCAATTTTTTGATGTAAGCATAATATGAAATCTTCATGTGGTGGTGCTTCTTCTTCTTGATTATTTGGGATTAAAATTGATGTAAATCGTGTTCGATTTAGCTCTTATTTTCTCCGGTTCACTTCAAATTCAATTACTCCGATTTCTTGCAGACAATTCGATCGCGACCGTTGCCATGGTAACCGTAACCGTTGCCATGGTAACCACGGTAACTAAGGACGACCCCCACCCCCCTCAGTTAATAGTTTCCTTGGTGGTCCATATCTAAAAATAATTTTTTCTACCAATTGTAATGGAAAATAAAATCGAGTGAATTTCTATCTTCCATTAACTAAATAAATTAAATAACACAAAATAATCTGGAAAAATTTATTGTTTAGAATGATCAACATACGGTTGTTTCAGGATTATTGGTATTAGTGGTATGAAATAAATAGATTGTGTTGTTGCGGCAGCAGCGCAGTGGAAGCGTTTAACACATCCCGTCCTCCCGCGGTGTATCAAGGGGAGGGGAGTGGGTTCGATTTTTTGATTGTTGTTGTTTATTTTGTTATTGTCATTATTTTTATTTTTATTATTTATATTGATCTTATTTTTATT
>MQRK01210773.1:14229-24493 GCA_001938485.1 Girardia tigrina | reverse complement strand
CTTTCTGCATGAGGTCGTGATAGTGGCTGCTCTTGATGTTCCATCACCAGAAGAGGTTCCCAATTTAAAGTCATTATCAGGGTCAGAGTTTGTATCGACAGTTTCAACTGTTGATCTTGCTTTCGCTCTGGCCTCCCTTGCTTCTAGTATTTCAAAGATGGTCTTGTGCTTTGTCCTCAGATGACCTCTTATCCCTGTTGTGCTCCCATTGGGCATCTTGTAATGCTCACCACACTCGATGCAGCTAGCCATATTTTCATTATTCATTGAAAAGTAATCCCAAATTAAGGAAATCTTTGGCATCTTGAAGAAAAAATGTAATTTAACTAGAAATAAAACTTCATTAAATATTATTTAAACAAATAATATTATACACTTAGAAATTGTTTAATAATATATTTTTTTAAGATCAAAATAATTTTTTTAGTAAATTTCATCACCGATTGTGAAAACTAATATATAAACTAGTAAATTAGTATATAATGTTTATATATTAATTGAAATATTATTATTTCAATTATTATTAAAATTAAAATTATTAAAATTTTTAAAATTTTATTTTAAAATTAATAAATTGATAATAATTATTTCAATTAATATATAAACATTACATACTAATTTAATTTTTTTCTAATATCGAATTTTCCAGATCGTACGAGCCGATACATTGTATTTTTAGTAAACATTTTTAGTAAAAAGGATTAAATGAAAACTACTGAATATAATTTTTAATTTTTTTTTAATTTTACTCGAAATTTCCTCCAAAATATTTGTTATTAATTACTATTAATTTAATAATTTTAAAAAAATATCTCTGCTTTAGGACCAAATGAAAATAAAACTTTACTTAAAAAAGGATTAAATGAAAAATACTGAAAATAGAATTTTACTCGAAAGTTCCTCAAAAATATTTGTTTAAAAAACTAAAATTGTAGTAATTATATTGTTGAGTTATAGTATATGAGAATAAAGGTTTGGTTTCATTATATGTTAGATAACAAAGGTAAGCAGTCTTTCGATGCATTGTTTAACGATGAAGGTTTTTCGGTGCATCGAAAACGATGCATCCACCATTTTTAACGATGTACGATACGATGTGTCGCTCCCTATTTTTTTCATGTTATTTAAATTTGTACAAAATTTACCAAACCATCCATTCTTGAAATTTTACATGTAACTAACTTAAACATTGAGTAAATTTATCAATAAAAATATCTCATAAAAAATAAAATTGTAAATTTATGTAAGATTTTCAAAAAAATTGGTCGCTCAACTGTATCCGTCATTACATCATATCAATAAAATTTTGTTTTTTTATTATACATGATACTGATCATTTATATAATTTATTAATATTCTGGCCTTATAGATGCACCACTATCTATCCGTGAAATAATTATTAAAAAATATCACGAGAAGAAGACACAGATTCAAATTTCATTGGATACTCCTCGATTAACGATATCGGGTATCATAAAAAGGTACATAGAAACCGGTCAAATTGGAGCCCAACGAAATAGAAAATGTGATAGAAAAAGAAAACTATCTGATCGAATTGACAGGGCACTCGTGAAGCAAGCTTTGTTAAATCATAAAGTAACCTCAAGGACAATACAAACTGCTGTTGGTTTGAATGCCATGAATGTGAGTCTTAATACCATCTAACGATCATTAATAAGAAGTGGTTTATCTTCATAGCGACCTCTAATATCATCTTCACTGTCTAAGCGCAAAAAGATGTACGATATAAATGGTGTAAATTGTACGAAAAGCGGGATGTCTTTCTTTGGAAAAAGGTAGAATAAATGTTGGTTATATTACACAATACTTTTTTTCATTAAATTTTACGTTCTTTTTTTCGATGAATCTGCTTTTGATCTATGTCCTCCACGAGCAAAACATATAAGAAAAAGAAAAGGCCAACTAATTCAAAATAAACACACAAGGCAACATCGACCATTTCTTAAACGAATTATGGTCTGGTGCTGCTTTTCAAAAGATGGAACAGGAGCCTTAGAAATAGTTGAGGGAACCATGAATTCAGAAAAGTACATAAATATCCTTCAAAAGAACCTTTTACCACTAATGAATGAATGTCATTCATCTGAGATTAATATTTTTCCACACGATTATGCTCTGTGTCATAAGTCCAAGTCTGTAACTTCATTTTTAGAAAGCCAGAACATTACTGTCATAAAATGGCCTCCAGATAGCCCAGATCTCTCAAATAGAGAATTTATGGGCTTTTGTCAAAATAAAGGTTCACATTGTGCATATAAATACCAAAAAAACTCATAAATACAATGAAAGATATATGGAGCAATGATCCGGACATTAAGGCTGCTTGTCATGGTCTCATTGAGGGTATGCCTCGACGAATTCAAGCTTGTATTGATTGTAAAATAATAATTGTAAAATAATCATTATTCGGTCTATCTTTTTCTAATAAAATTTTATTAGGGTTTTCATTGTCTTGCTTTCTTAAACAATAATGTAATTTCTGTAATCTAATTTTATTGATATGACATAATGATGGATTAAATTGAGAGACTATTTTTTTTGAAAATCTTACATAAATATTTCCATTTTTATTTTTCATGAGATATTTTTATTGAGAAATTTACCAAATGTTTAAGTTAGTTACATGTAAAATTTCAAGAATGGATGGTTTGGTAAATTTTGTACAAATTTAAATAACATGAAAAAAAATGAAGTGATGGATTAATTTGAGCGACACTGTATGTGTGGTATTGCACCCATTCAATAAAAAGATCATAATAAGAAATCTGATTATAACGATTAAACCGTCGAAATAGATATATATTATCAAAAATGTATATATGTATATTATCAAAAAATATAGTTTTAAATGACGTTCATTTGTTTTTAATTAAAAAATTGCCATCTTTTTGAAGTTTATTTATAAAGTATAAGTACAGTCAGATCTCTCTGGTATCCACCGGGTCGGTTTTTTCGAAAGTTTGACGGATTGAGAGGGTGACGTATATAAGAATTTTCTTTTTATTATCATTTGTAGCCCACATTATGGTCCATGTTGACCTGAATTAATTGCCTATTAAATTATAGGCTACCTGCATCCATTTAAATAATGGATGTATTAAAATAATATCTAGAATTGTACTGCATATTTAAGAAAAAATATGTTCAAAGAAAAAATCTAGGTACACATACACACAGCAAGAATGTAAATCAAATATTAATGTTCCTAATTTCAAATAATCAGTGATTAGTGATTGTTTTTCTTTCGGTCACGAATGGAATGTACGTGTTCCAGTGGTTCTTCTTATAAAAAGTATGGATGCCATAAGAAAAGAGCCCTCTTCAAAGAACTGTGTTACAGTTTCAAGGGCAGTATTTACTTGGCCAACATATATAGATGATACGATTGTAGTTTGATCCACATCTTCAACTTCTTCACTTGTTGAACAGCAGTCAGATGTAGACACTATGCCTATGATATCCTCATCTGTTAAATCTTTTTCACATTGTACAGAAACCTAAATTGTACGATAAAAACAAACAACCATATCAATAAAAACATTGACAAAATATTAGTATGCACTTAATAAAAAACGTTTTATCTACTCCAATAATGATATCCGTAGTTTTTTCGATATCCTCAAGTGATTCGTAAGGTTGCTCCATGGTGTCAGCCAATTTCTGAAGCATTTCGAAGACGTTTCGACGGTAAATACTCGTTTCAGTATCATCCACATTGACCATGCAATTATCTTTTGAAGTAGGTATGGGTGGCAAAATTTGGCAGTGCCTCTAGCAGTTTGTATTAGTCGACATCTTCACTTCTTTCCAGGATTCTGAAATTAGGTACACAGCTTCCTTTATGGAGATATGGAGGTCTTCGCTTCTCATCCGGTGTCCAAGCATTACACTTAATAATGGATTTACTTTTGACGATAAATAGTTTTCACATTCTGAATGATTCCCGTGTCCATTGGTTGAAGAACTGGCATTGCATTGGGAGGGAGGAAAAAAATCTTGATGTTAATCAACGCGATATCATCCATTTTGTGAGAAGTTGCGTTGTTAAGGATGAGAGCAATTTCTTACCTTGTGATTGCATGCTTTTGTCAAATTTTGTTAACCAGGTATGGAAGATGACTGCAGTCATCCAGCTTTTTTTTATTTGAGAACCAATCCACCAGCTCATTTGGTTTGAAATAAGTACCAAAGTATAGAGGCTTTGCATATTTCCAAATAATCAATGGTTTTCGCTTATCAGATCCAGTGGTTTTAAAACAAACAGTCATGGTCAAACGAGCTTTCGCTTTGTTTTGTCCATAAACTTTATCAAAGGCTAATGTCATTTGGATCCATGGAGAACATCAACCCATTTTCATCCATATTGTATATATCCTCTAGAGAGAAGTAGGATAATTCAGTTTGCAGATATTCAAGAGCAGTTTCTACAGTAGGCATTGACAAAGTTGCAGATTCACCATGTTTTTTGTAACACTTAATGGAATGACGTTGCTTGAACTTTTGAAGCTTACCATGACTGTAGGTCAGAGAGTTTACTTGCAAACGCTTACCGATTTTCCGAGTTTTCTCTATGATTACATTATCATTGAGTGTCGCACCTCTTTCCAACATTGATTTGAACCATAGGAGTAGAGTATTGTCTAGTTCTTTCCTCTTCAGCGTTCCTTCTCGCGTTGCTGTAGATGCTGCTTCAGTTAAGGAGATATTGAGCCACTTCGCTTTCTCTTTCAATATATCAGAGATGGTTGATAAAGAGATATCAGGGTTGTGTTTTAATTTCATATAATCAGCCATCTGTTGACGAGAAACACTAGGATTCTTTTCTAGGAATTGACAGACCTTCTGTTTTAGATGTGGAGTTAGTGCAATACGCTTTCTTTTTGCTGTTGGAGAATTCATTACAGCCAGTGGATGAAGTAACACCTGAACAGCGATTTGAAATGTCTGAAACAGCACATTACTTTGTATAGTAACAGTATCCACATTTCCTTTATTATTTTATAATCATGAACACAAATACTTACACGGTACATATGTAAAAATGATTCATTTTTATGAACTCATTTCTCATTTTTCGAGGAGAGATTATCACTTTGCTATATGTAAATAACAAGTCAAATGCAAAACTGCTACAGCTCCTTCCATTGGAGACTGTGGTGTGTATTTTGCAGCGTTTTGAAAGTGTACTGTAAACGAATGGTGTACAATTGTATTTCTACACGCACTCACTCACAGCTTGTGCAGGTTGTTACATTGACTATGTGAACAGTTGCAGGACGGCTACTTGCTATAAATATTATTAGATTCCTGTAAAGACGAACACTTCATTCCATATAACGCCATACTTACCTTTGTCTTTTAAGAGTCAGGATAAATCAAAACACAGCCACACAATTACTTGGATTTTATGACAAAGTAACTGATAGGGGAGGAGAAATAGAATATAATTATACTATTCCGCCTTCGCGAAATACCGACGAAAACGGAATGAAAGGTCGTTTTCAATGGCGGAAGCTCCGTCAAATGAAAATTGCGACAGAATGAGAAGGTGACGGTTAGGAGAGGGACGAATACGAGAGGTCTGACTGTAGTTCATATTACGCAAAAAATAAATTGAAACATAAATAAAGTCCAGTAAACCGATTTAAAGTCTAACTCTAGTAATTCAAAAAAATATCTTTTTATATCCATGCTTTATGCGAGGGAACTCTGCTTCGCCAACAGAATTTTTTTAATATTTTATTGTTTTTTTTGAAAATATTTTTTAATTAAAATTTTGTTGGTAAAGTAGAGTTCTGTCTGCATAAAGAATGAATATAAAACTTTTTTTGATTTGCTAGTTTATTTCAAACATGTTGTGGTTTACGGAAAAACATCGAGAAATTAAATTATTAGATTATCTGAAAAACATCAAAGAAATGATAACAACATTTTTTTTGTAGTAAATTTTAAAGAAAAGAGCACGATACTATTTAATTGATAAATGTCTAATAAATAATTTATTAAATTATCTAAGAGAAAAACATCGCAGATATTTTGATTGTATTTCAAGAAAATTTGATTTTGGAATTATAAATAATATTTCCCTAAATTATCATTCCAAAAAACTGGAGCTATTGTTGTTGTTTAAATATAATAACTTGCAACATATGAATTTACAACATTTTTAAATTATATTTGCTAGAAGTCTACTAACATTGTAAGTTCTTTTATTTTATGATTTTATAGAATTTTTAAATATTTCTTTCCAGAAAAATATACAAAGATGGCATTAAACTACGTTGTTAGCAACAAAAACAAAGAAAAATTGAAAGAAAACGGTCATTTATTTTTAAAAGATCGAGAAACGGAAACAAAAGTTCTTTGGAAGTGTAATACAGATCGAGAAACAAAGCTGTCGCGTAAGAATTCATATTAATGACGATAATATAATTTCACGGTGCAAAGATCATAATCGTGCAGTAACACAGCTCGCCTTGATGCCTCAGAAGCTCTCAATTATATCAAGGATCAAACCCAGACAACCCAAGAACGACCGCACAACATTTTAAATGTGCCATACTATACGGTATCTACAGCTGTTACTGGTCAAATGCCATCCTTTGAGTCCGATAAAAACGATTAGAAGCATTAGAAATGTGGCAGGAAAAAAGCCTCCATATCCTGTGACTTTACAAGACTAGGTTATTCCCTAATTTATACAATTACACATGAAGAAGAACAGTTTCTTCTTTATGACGATCATTGTAGTATAAATAGATTGCTTATATTTTCGACAAAAGCAAATCTACAGTAGCCTTAAAAGTCTGCAACATAGTATGCCGATGATACATTTAAAACAGTACATCACCTTTTCCAACAAATATACACTATTCATGGTGTCATAAATGATACCGTTATTCCAGTAGTGAATGTGCTAATGGCAAAGAAGTCTATGGATTCTTATTCCACATTTTTAAATGAATCAAAATATCTGGAATCAAGATTGTGCCATAATAAAATCATAACTGATTTTGAAATGGCGTTCAATAACACTTTTCACAACGCAATTTCAAAAAGCATTCAGAAGAGATGTTTCTTAGTTTTTTCACAATGCATTTTTAGAAACGTTCAAGTAAATGGACTTCAAATGTATGAAAACGATTCCGAATATGCATTAAAAATGGAAATTATATCAGCTCTGGCATTTGTCCCTGACAATGGTGTCGTATCCTCCTTTGAATTATTGAGTGAAGGAAAGAATTATCCTCTTGAAGCACAAGTCGTTTTAGATTATGTAGAAGATAACTAGATTTGTCGTCCTGATCGTCGATTAATTCAAAATTATATCCTCATTCAATTTGGAATTGTCCCAATGTTTCAGTGAACGGTGAGCCACCAACAAATAATTCTGTGAAGCATGACATCGATCGTTTAATGAACTTATCTGAGCATTCCACCCTACAATATGGAAATTTTAGGTTCATTAAAAAACCAGCACAGTTTTAATAAAGGCAAAATTGAACAGATTATTGTTAGTGGCCAACTTCCACCAAAAAACGAAAATTTCATGACCGCGCGATTAGCGTCCATCTTGTAATGAGTCAATACTAAATCGGGAGATCATGTAATTCCTTAAAGGTGTCACGCATAATATATGGTATTAAAAATACTTTAAAATAAATTTGTGATATGTGAAACAATTTTGATTGAATAAATAATAGAATTTGTGTTTTTTTTTAAAAATATTTTTTCAAATATAAATTTCATATGTGTTTGCTATGTTTTTATAATGTTTTTTCCGGATCCCTGTTGTCATTATTTTACGTATAAATTTATGAAATATAATTATTTAATGAATAAAGAAGTGCTATTTGTAACTAAAGATCCTCTATAGCTAAAATTTGAAAAAAAATACGAATGGTGAAATGGAATATTATAAGTCGAGAATAATTTAATAGAATCGAAATAATCTTCATAAACACAGATTACAGGAGGAGCAACAAGTACAGACAAAAAAGTGGTTTCTGAATTCCTAGTGATCTGAAAAATAATAACGTAACGAGGAAATTATCCTGCAGAAATAGTTTTTAATGTCGATGAAACGTGTCTATTTTGAAAAAGAATGCCAAAATAGCAATCATTTAGACTTTTAGAATAAGTATACCATCATTGATGTTATAGAAAACTCAAATCCTTCTTGGAATGAGGTAAAAAAATATTCGAAAGGAGCATGAAGAAACATTTGTTCACATCTGAACAAGAACAAAGACACTAGATACTGTTGTTGATATGAACGAAATAGTGGTAAAAGATAAATAAATAAGTTTAGAAGAAGGATTTGTTTTCAAAAATAGCACGAAGTCTATATAATGATAAGCTCAAGGAATAAGTAGATCAAGGAGAACATAAAAATATTGAAAATAGCGAATCTGAAAAAGAGAAAAAAGAACTTTTAACAGAATTTCTGAAAATCAGTTTAGCCACAGTAACATAAATTTTGGACCAATTTATTTACAATTCACAGATTTTGAAAGGAGTTCAAAGGCCAGGGTAAATATAATGGGTACCTGGTACACTTATCAATGACTTCTTAACGAACGAAAAAAGAAAAGTGCAAATGTCATTAGATATCTTTGACAAGAGTTAAAAAATTGAAAATGCAAAAGAATCTGAATGATTGCAAACACAAATGGTGACTTGGAATTTTATTTACTTTTATATATTCATTATTTATGTTATTCCTTTTTAAGAAATAATTTTTGTTGTTGTATTTTTATAAAATCATATTTATAAACGTAAATATCAAAGTACATGAACAATCTTATACTTATTTTTCATTAATTGTATTATTTACACAATGAAGGACCTAATTTAACGCTCTATTTTAATGGAACGAAAACTCAACGTTAAGTTGGGTTTTACTGTAGTGGTTTTCTGACATTGTTTGGTATATTAATTTTCCAAATTAATATGAAACTGCGTAAAAAAACTCCCAATGAACCATCTTGAATTACGGATTTAAAAATACACTACAAAAATCACCTTTGTATCATCCTATATTAAGTTGATTTTGAAATTCGTAATTCAAGATCCTGAGTCGAACTCTGTAAGTAGAAAAAAATAAATATAATCAAGTGAGGATAAGTATTAATGGCACCATTTGTTCAGCCTTTTTGGATTGTTATGACATCCAATGTGTTAATTAAGTCAAGAATGAACAAAATATTAAATACAAGATTATAATTGATGTCGGAAGAAAACTAAATGTGGATATTAAATGAAAGAAAATATATGAACGAAAATTTTTATATTAGTTAATAAAACGATGATACGAAATCCTAAAAATCTTTAAAATATTCCTTATTATTTTAAACTAGGCTGAACCCGTTTCGCTAGGTCTGGCGAATTTTTTTGTTAACTAACTGTCTGTAAGGAAATTTAAAAAATCTATTTTTTATAGAAATTAAATTGTATTGAATTAAAAACTTGAAATTAATTTGAAATGTTTTATTACATGCCGAAAACTTCATTGTACACCACATTCCACGTGAACTTGCGATTGTCTCTGAGCAATCTTCCTTGTTCTCGCGATTGTGACAATTTCACTTTGATTTTGGTTCCATCTCTTGTTCGTGATAATGCAACATACAATTGACGGTCAAATTTTCAATATATACTATTTAATTAAACCGGGAACTTCACACAGACAGAAATCATATTTCTATTATAAAATTAAATATACAATTTTCCGGTCAATTTAGTCTTTTTGCCAACCAATTTAGTCTTTTTGCCAATCAATTTAGTCTTTTTGCCAATCAATTTAGTCTTTTTGCCAATCAATTTAGTCTTTTTGCCAATCAATTTAGTCTTTTTGCCAATCAATTTAGTCCTTTAATAAGTAATAAATATTTTAATATAAAATTTTATAATTAACGAAAAAAACCAAAAGTTAATTTATTATTGGTGAACATATGCTACACCAGCAGCAGCATTGACAAGATTCTGAAGAATGTAATGAAAGTATTCAGAGCAATCATTGAAAGTTACTGTCGTTGTTTCTGCCATTATTAATTCGGACAATGTTCCAGTTGCACCTTGCCTTAATTTAGATCTAAAATAATATTTTAGAAAATGAATTCTCAATGAGATTTAG
The DNA here is from genome assembly GCA_001938485.1 of Girardia tigrina. Lineage (NCBI taxonomy): Eukaryota > Metazoa > Platyhelminthes > Tricladida > Dugesiidae > Girardia > Girardia tigrina. The sequence goes on along the minus strand of MQRK01210773.1, from coordinate 14,337 downwards.
CATATAAGAATATGGCGATAAAAATTTAAATGTAAATCCATATTGGGTGGTTATTCTCTGAATATCATTCTTCCTATGAATACGTGCGTTATCCAATATTAGACAGGC
>MQRK01210768.1:2793-13641 GCA_001938485.1 Girardia tigrina | reverse complement strand
ATAAAAGTTAAATAATGAAACACAGCAAAACATAATTCAATTTATTTTTCAATAGTTTTATGAAAAAAGGAATGTAAAATTTGACGCCAAATAAAAAATCATAAAAAGCGGAGAATAATTGAAAATTCAATGGTAAAATAGACTTTAGACTTTTCCTTATTTTTTCTTAATTATCAAAAATAGATTCCAATAAAAATTTATATCCACAATTTTGTTCATTGTTGAAAAGTCATTTAAATATTAAATATATAAATATGATTATTTCATAAAAAGAAAGATATATTTTTCAGTTTTGATAGGATAAACGCTTCCTGGAGAATAGGTTTATATTTTTAACTTAAAATTCTTTAAATTACTAGTTTTTTTCTTTTTTTTACAGTTTGCAAATAAAGAAATATCGAAATAAAAAGACGTTAAAAGAGAGAATGTTTTGAAAAAAAGAATCGTACGTATTCATCATGACGAAGGTTCTACAACTAAGAAAACAGGAAGACTGGATAATAATGTAGTGATAAATCACATAATTTTCAATTTTCGAAATATTAAACACATTTTCATATTACAGGGTTTTCCACATAATTTAATCCGGTGTGCAAATAATTTTTACAAAAAAACAAGAAAAGGAAAGTAATATAAGAATAGAATTACATACAATATATTAACCAAATAAATTAGAAAAACAAAACAAATATCAGTTATTACATTTATTACAAAATTCTTCTCTTCTTATTCATTTAACAGCAAATTAGCGCATATGTTGAAAATAATTTTTATATCATTTTCAGATGTAAAATCAGCGCTTTGCTTTACAGCAGACATCTCTCTGCAATTCCTCTCTATTAGTGCTATTTGCATTTTTAATTACATCTTTCCATTTAGAGATAATCTTTTCAATTGGGTTTAACTGTGAGATGTATTGTGGCAAATAGATAATCTCATGGTCACAGTTTGCAACCACATCATTTATTTCCTCTGCTATATGGATACTAACAGTTATCCATGATGTGTTTAAATTATTCATGTTATTTTTCCTCATCAATATCATGAGTTTATTCATGTAACACATGAAAGCCTCACAATTATAGGCAAATTCTTTTGTTTTAAAATGTATTAAGTTTTAGATATTGTTGCTACAATAGAGAAATTTTTAGATCTACTTGTGATAACATTTTTTCGTGGGGTTAATTCACGAACGCGCCTGCCACATTTTTGTCAACTGGAGCAACTTACTCAAAATTCATCTAAAATATAACCTTTTCATCGTCTCAAGTTAAAAATTGCATTCAATATTCGAACCTTTTTTCGCTGTTGTTCGGCACATTTCTGCATTCTGGGACTAACTCTATTTTTTAAATGTGTAATTTAAATTATTCAAACATATATCAATAGATGTTGTTGACACATTCACAGTTTTTCTATTGACGTCCATTTCAGCACTGATCTGTGCAGGAATTTTCCCTTCTTCGTATTTTTTATGATAACACGCCGTTTTTTAACTAAAATTATAATAACAGGGTTTTTTAACTAAAATTTTATAAAACATTTAAATCAGAAGCATAGATAACTTACTTCAATTTTTTTATTTTAAAATTTAAAAAATTTATTTTACAATAAATTAAATTATTTGTAGATCAGATTAAATTATATGCACACCGGATTAAATTAAATGGAAAACACTGTAAAAACAAAAACATCTTTGTTTAATATATTTTTTTTAATTTTATTCAAGTATTTAGGATTTACTTTAAATAAACTTTGGTGTTATTATTAAATCTTTTATTTTAAAAAATATTCTTTTTATTTTTTGTCTAATCAACAAAATTTTTATTGATAAACAAAAAATAATTCTGTTCTTATTTTTTACATATTAAATTACATAAATTAGAATTTTTGTTATTTAAAAATTAGAAAAAGCGAAAAGATTTTACCGCATTTTTATATTTCACAACGTTATTATAAATGAACTGAAAATTAATGAAAATAGATTTTTACCAGTGAGACGATACTAAAATTAAAAAAGTAATGTCGTATTTTAGTGAAAGTTTTTTAAGTCAAAAGTTAAATATAAAGAAATCATTTGTAGAAAATTTTATATTTTCTAGACAAAATATTATAGTGTATCAAATCCGAGAAAAACGTTAAGTTTATTATAATTATTACAGCTTTTATATTGAATTTAAATATCCATATTAAATTGAGGACATGATCCATGTCTCAAAAATGATCCCGAAAGAAATAATTGAGAACTGCATGTAAATAATTGATATTTTGTCATGATATTGAGTTGAGGATTTACTAAGGAATTACAATATGTAACACTGAATTGTATGTAATTTTCGTTCTTTATATAAAATAGATTGTTAGAATTTTTTCCAGTCAGTCTACGTTTTACATAAAATTTATTTTTTTTATAACAGTGGTTTTTAATGAAAAAATATGTTCATGGTTTTTAAAAATTATAATTACGGTGACAGAACATTTTAAAGCTATAGGTGGAATGTGAAAACAGAAAAATCTATTTTTTGTTAATTACTTTTCATGGTTCCAATGCCCATCATCAAAACAAATGTGGTGGTATTTTAGTTAAATTAAACAGTACTGCAATTATTTCTCCTTTATCGATTGTTGGAGCTTCAAAATGAGTTTTAATTTTTTGCCACGAGGACTTTAATATACATAGATTCAGTTCCGAAAGTCTTCGCAAACAGTATTTTTTTCTGAGTATAGCTGGATATAGGATTCTAGACAACAATATCCTTTGCATTGCTAGACGTCTCAAACTTGTTTTCAAGTTTTATATAAAACGTTCTCAACAATTCATCTTGAACTTCAATGGGTTGATATTTGGTAACTCTGAAAAGAACCACTCCATTGAAGCTTAAGGTGAACTGTTGAGTATAGTTCATAGTCAAAGTACGAATCAGATTTGCCCTAAACTCGTTCTCGCAAATCACCTATTGATTGATTTGTTCCATTACGTTATTCGTTGGACAGTACATTCTAGTGTTAGTTGAGAGTGCGATGCATAATAAATATAGGAAATCTTTGGTTCATTAAATCATTTGGACTGATAACGTTTTGTATATAATGAGCCAATATAGGAATATTTTTAATAAGAGTGATTAGTCCTTTAATCAAACTCAATATCATATATACCGGTTTGATACGCCCAAATATAAATAATGGGGAAATTAATCGCTATAACATACTTGTTAGCCTCTTTCATCAAATGAAAAGGAGTCTCGTAAATCATATGGCATTTGAAACCTTGTGCAGTATCATACGTGGAGCAAACACAACATTGAAAAAAAAAGTTCCAATAAACAGCTGTGGCTACGTAGTCATCTACAGAAATTGAAATTACTTATTCAGAACAAATGATAAAGGAGAACATCATTCATGAGAAACAGAAACGATGTCACATATTCTATGTGGAAAGCCAGATGACTCCTTCTGAGATAGAAACGCGAAAGAGCTGAAGTTCTGACTGAAAAAATTGAGATGATTATGAAAAATGATCGAGAAGGGAAAAGGAAAGAACTTACAACAAAATTGCGAATTCTATGTAACTCGCAGGTGAAAAAGAACATATTATGTGTGTTGTCCAACCTGATATGGAACAAGGAACTCACCGACCATTTTAATAAACATTTCAGAGCCTAAGCGCACATAGATGTCTGTCATGATGTAACAAAAAATATACTAAATCTGGACGACTTGGATCAGCCGCCATCATTTGATGAAATCATGTAAGCAGTGAAGCAACTGAGAACCGGTAATGCGGCAAGAACCGATGGCATAATACCTGACATCAATAAATGGGGGTTTTAAAATAATCTCCATTTTAGAAGAATGTTTCAGGAAAATTTGAATTGGATCGGAAGACTTCCCATCGAGTTGAAGAAAAGAAAAAGTTATGTTATTCTTCAAGAGGAAAGGATCCCGCAAAGACACAAACAATTATAAGGCCATTTTTCTTTTAGATCTAGGTGTAAAAATACTGACACGGATTAATGACAATAGAATCATTCCAATAACAGGAGCCTCACTAGGCAACTGGCGATACGAATTCCGACTGAAAGGAGTGACACAGTTGGCTATCAATATCATAAGGAAGCTACAGGAGGAATCTTGATATAAGAACATTACCTAGTTTCAGTGGACATTCTGCATGTAAATCCTAAAAAAAATATTTACGACGACAATACAATTAATACAATACTCATTTTTAAGACATATTCTAACTTCACAGATTATTGTAAACAATATCTGTTTATTTTTTAATATTTTATTTTCAGAAAATTGTTTTTTAGTTCTATTGATTTCAAACCGGAACCGAAAATTTATTTACTTTACTATTTTTTTCTATATTTTTTTTAATTATAAATTAATTTACTAATTTTTATTCCATATTTTGTATAATAATCTTTATTTTTTATTAATCTCTATACATCTTGATAAATAATAGCTAAAGACCTTTAATTCTAATTCAAAAATTTTCTCAACAGCTTTTTAATTAGGGACACGTAATCTTTATCAATATAGAGAAAGCATTCGATAGTGTACCACTCGAGTCTCTCTGGAAATGTTTAAAGAGACTAGGGATTAGGGAGAGAACGCTAGAGACTATTTAGCCTTTTCAAGAGGGGTTTCAAAGGTTCATTGCGAAGAAAACCTTCAAAATATACAAGGGATTTGGAGAAGTTTATGTTTTAGGTTCACTTTTGTTCAATATTGTCTGGACAAAGTATTGAAAAGTACAGTATCAAACGGAATCTTTGGAGGATCGAAGATGAAAACAGAAGAAGGAAGCTCCATGGAAATTAACAGATTAGGCAATGTGGACGACATCTGTCTAATTGATAAGGATTGGAATATCTTTATCAGAAATATGAGCATTATAAACGATGTCTATACATTTAGGACTAGAAATCATAATAAAAAAAACAAAGGTCCTAAACTTAAACTGAGATAAAAGGGTCCTTACTGCTTAGTACCAGCTTAAGGCCGATATTAAGTGGGTTTTAAGTTTCTGTTACTTGGTATCCATTATTCATCTACTGGAAATAAGGATGAAGATTTAAAAACAAGAATAAAGAAAAGAATGCAGAAGACCAGGAAATTGAAACCAGTACTGAAGAGCTCCAAACTTACTCTCAGAAACAAACACCTGTATATTATCCGCACTTTATAATGGATGTGAAAAACTGGAGAACTACAGTGAAGAACATTAAGAAACTAAATGCACTTCATAATCTATATACCAGATATAGTTTAAATATGATTGCAAATTAAATAAAATAGAAAAGATCCGTAAAGACACTATGGACATTGGACTACTAATGGACTTTATCGTCAGGAAAAATCTTGAATTCAATTGTAAGATGGAAGCCAAAGAATCCTGTACAAAAATCAATTTCTGAAAAAACGCTTTAACAAAATTATTTTTCAAAAGTATGACAAGACTCTATAATATATATTCGATATTGTTAACCAAATATCAGTAATCAAAATGATGATTACTCGAAGATTGGAATTAAAATCCAAAATAATATTGTGGTAGCCAAGAAGATTATTTTAATACACTCTTTTTTAACAACAGTATTCGTTGAAAATATCGAAAATATATAAAAATAATATAACATTTATCTTGCATTTTAGTTTTAACATTAACCTTAATAGTATTTTATATTTATTATTTACATTCAAATTCTTAATATATTGAAATAATAAAATGATGTGATTTACCGTGAGAAGCTGGCCTAGAAGATCTACCAGAATAGTTAGAATGAACTTGCCTATCATAAAGAGATTGGCCAGTTAAATGGTCATCCGTGTTGATATAAAGTGGTTGTTGAGCACTGTTTGGACGATTTAGGGAATCAATTTGTATTTTTGCAGTAACCGGAGAATGTGTCTGATTAGTATCAATGAACTGACCAGTTAAAGGGTTGTGATTCATTTGTTGTTGATGATGATCGTTCACATTTTTATTCAGAATGGATGATTGAATCGACTTAAGATTTTCTGACTGTTAAAGTAAAATAAATTTTATTTCATGTTTATTATGAAATTGAAAAAAATAATTATATTAAAATCACTTTCCAACTTAAAAAATTGGATTAATAATAAAAGGTGTCACTATCAAGACGGGTATTGATTAATAAAAACAAAATAATTATCGAAATAATACAATTATTTTCAATCAAAGACTTTTAAGAACAATTATAATAATATTTCCAAAAATTACCTTATTTTCCGACCTTTGTATGTTTTGAATGTCTAACACTATGTATAAATATTTGAAGGGCCTAAGAATTTAATAAGCCTAATATAACGAGCTTTTAGAGGTGAATCAGAAAGTCTTTAGTCTTTATATTAGTCTTTGAAAAAAAATCGACTAAACATTTCTAAAAAAGAATTGGATCGAAATGCCGACAGCCAAAATTCCGACCGGCAAAATCTCGACAAAAATTTAAAAAATACAAATATCAAAGGGTTGTCCCGATTTTCGACAGTTAACATAAATCTCGAAAAGTTTGAATTATGTTAATTTGAAATTACAGAATTTGCTAAAAAAATGGATAAATTTGTTTCAATCTGAAAACAATTTCTTTTGATTCAAAAGTCACCGGACAGTTTATATGTATTTTATAAACACCAGTCAGTTCGTTTCTTCATAGTAGCTATAAGGTTAAAAAACTTTCACTATTTATACTAATCCAAATCCTAAATAATTTTTCAATCCACTCGAGTAGGGAGAAAATGGGCATTCTCCCCACAAGACCCCCCGGGGGCCACCCGTTACCATGGCAACAGTTCGGTTCACTTGGAAACGCTTCTGATTGGTTCCCAGAACCCTAGCAACAGTCGAGATTACCCAAAAACGCTTCTGATTAGTCATTAATCCCCTAGCAACAATCGCGATCACCAAAGCAACGGTTCCGATCACCCTAACAACGGTAACCAAGGTCTTAGTTACCATAGCAACGGTAACCAAGGAACATTTTCATTAGCAACGGATACAGTGATTAAAGGCGGTTGTAACCATGGTAACGGTTACCGCATCCATAGCAACCGTGACCATTTCCATACCAGTCGTAGAAAAAAGTACTAATCGATCACTGCACAGTGCACAAATGTGCTAATCGATAGTCCACATTGTGCCGCACATTTTTAATGTGCTATCCCAGTGCTTTAATAATTTCAAATTTTTTAATAATAATTTCAAATTTATAATATTCCAATTTGAATTTGAATTGTTATCAATACGTTGATATTCATTTTTAAGAAAACAACATATAAAAATGGCGACATGGCTCTAAAATAAAACCTTAACAAAAAACAAAGGTTTAATCATTAAAGAAACACAAACGGTGTTAGATCCAATTACCTGTTCAATCAGCACACAGACAGAAACGGTGTTAGATCCAGTTACCCCTACATCAAGTCGAAAAATTATGAAGAGATCCTGTTNTCCAGTTCAACCTCTCAGAAATGGTGCATGGAAAATATCCCCATTGCCACTTATTACATCACATGGATTGAGAACAGTGACACTAAAAACGCTGAAGGAGAATGCCATCTTAGTACGTAAAAAACGTACTAACAAATTCACTATGGACCTAATTCAGCCTCTGTCATATAATGATTTAAACATGAAATATCATATGGCGGAAATCCGGAAAAATTCACGAATGACAGATTGGATAGAACAACTACATCCATCTGCATTTCTACAGATCCGGTTGAAATATCAGAAGGAGCTCATGGCAGCAATAAAACTAATGATAAATATTCAGGTATAATTTAATATTCGTAATATATGTAATTTATTATTCATAAAAACTAACCTTACCGTAGACACTGAACCCAATTTCGGCAATCAACTGTGAATTCATGAAAGGTTCATTATTGTGCCCTTCCTCATCAACGCCAAATATCAATCGGAAAATGCAACCATTCCAACCGATGATAGAAACGCTTCAACAGTCCATCTCTTCGATATATTCTATGATGGCTAAGAGATTAGAAGAGATGAATCTAGGTCATAAAAACATAACGCCGGACCTCCTAGAAAACTTTCGTAAAATAGAGATGGAACAAATGGCGCCCGAATTAGCACTAAACCTGATATTGAAGGAAACATGTCAAAGACTGATATCTGACCAATGTGACATTTCAGATTTATTGTCCTGTTAAGTTGTTTGTTGAAAACTATCAATTTGTATACATATTCAAAGACTTTTGTAACTATTTATGTTCTGTTTAAAATATTAGGTTATGAATATATATCTTCATTCAAAACCTTGTATATATTGCACATAGACTATATATTTGTTATACCTGAAATGTCATCTAAATTTATGTTAGTCTTAAAAAATCATGTCATACATGTCTACCTTCAAAACCTTATAAATAATAACTTTTATTATATATAAAATATATAATATAAAAATATATAAGATATAAAATATTCAACTTTGCAGTATGTAGACATTATGAATGCAATTCGTTGACATGATGAATGTATAACAAATGCATGTTGTTATGTTTGTTGTCTAGAAAGTCTATACATGTTTTAAGTGTATAATAGGTTTTTATAAGGTTATGTATCATGGTTACGGTAACCAAGGTACTTTGATAGTTGATACCTAGGCTCATGTACTTCAGCAGATTATATAGATGTTATGTATAATATCTATGCCCGTTTTAAGAATAATAGGAGTTTTATGCATGTAGTTTTTACATATCAGATAAAAGGTTATTTATCTTGGTTACGGTAACCAAAGTACTTGTGATTGTTGATGGGGTACATTAGGCGAATCATGAGGTATTGTTTGATGGTAAATAACATACATATATCATTGGGGTTTCAGATATATACGAAAAAATCGATTTTGAAGCACTTTTTTGATAATTTCAGAAATGTTCGAAAAAATTGATTTTTTAGCACTTTTTCGAAAATGTTGACATTAAATCTGAATGTGCGTATATGGGTTCTTATTCAAGTGCATGAGCATATTTTTGATATTCTGCTTCCTTGTACCTCTAAAATCGATGTGCTTTTTGTGTAAATATACACATTATGCTAATTATAGGAAAAAGTAATCAATATATGACATTTCTAATTGCACATTCAGATAGAGAATCAAAATGTGCATCAAACACATGATATCGATTTTTGACACTAGCACTTTAAAAAAATTATATGTATTGATTTTTGAACTTTTGCAAATGTGCAACTCTAAAAGCACTGTGATAGCACATTAAAAATGTGCGTCACAATGTGTACTATCGATTAGCACATTTGTGCACTGTGCAGTGATCGATTAGTACTTTTTTCTACTATGGAAAGGGTCACGGTTGCTATGGATGCAGTAACCGTTACCATCGTTACAACCACCTTGAATCACTGTATCCGTTAGGGAATCGCGACCGTTGCTACGGTACCGGGAACCAATCAGAAGCGTTTTCAAGTGATCCGGAACCGTTTCCATGGTAACGGGTGACCCCCACCCGGTGGGGTCTTGTGGGGAAAATACCCATTTTCCCCCTACTTACTCGTCATTAGTTTTTGATAGATTTACTTTTAATTTTGACTTCTTAATAGCATATAAATTTTCAAAGGGGTTTAAATCTCAACTTGATGAAGATTAATCTAGTTCAGAGATGTTATTACTTTTGAACCATCACTTGCTTGATTTTGAAGTGTGACAACTGGGTCCATCCTGTTGAAATATATAATTTTAAAAAATTGTGACCTGATTACATAATTTGTAACAGATTTTGACTCAAAATTTCTTGATAATAGGCAGAGTTTACAATACCATCGATGATATATAAATTACCAACACCTTGGGTTTTCATGAAACCATCAACCAAAACTGATTCTGGAAATTTAATTTTTCACTTCAGGTGATTTCAGTAACATGTAAATTATTTTAGAAGCCAATGGTGCGTAGTTTTGTTTGTATTTGTTAGTTTTGGGTCTATTTTAACATTAAGTGCAAAAACGAATATTTTTGGCATATTTTATTTCTTTATTTCATGAAGACAAGATGACCATCATTCTGGCCGGACTACCGAAGTTGATAATGATCTGTCGGTCAATTGCAGAGAAGTTAAATGTATCGAATATAACAATAAAAAAACTCTTTAAATATCTTTAAGAAACTCGATATTTGAGTTTCAAAGGAGAAATCATGATGACAGTTTGATATTATGTATTTTGAATTGCTTTGGAGGAATCACATTATCAATGCAGGTGTTTAATGTCCAAAAATGATGAAACGTGATAAAGTAATCAAAAAGAAAAACATCGAGAATTGAACCATCACAAAGGAATTGGGTTTGACAAAGATGATACAAAAACTTTACTTATATGTGGTAAATCTTGGGGAGTTATTAAATCTTGATTAGTTAAGCTTATTTAATTCCCCATCGACAACCATCACACCTGATTAATTTTTTTCGCTGAAAAAGATAAAAAAACTTTTAAGAGTGCAGAATCACGTAGCTACAAACGTTTTAAAATATACTTCATGGCTTTAGAAAATATTACCTTTGAAAAAATATTTCGATACCATTTTTTATAATTAAAATAAATGATAATATTTGATAATAATAAAATTTTAATTTTATTATATTAGATATAATACAGTAAAATATAATATCGAATTTTCATAGTGTTTGTAAAAAAGAATCATTTCTAAATCACATTAATGATAATTGAAACAAATTCATATTACAGGTTTTAAATAACAAATTACCGCGGTTCAAATATATTTATTATTATATTTCCAAAGGAAATATATGAGAAATAAGAAATATTTCAATAAATTAAAA
>MQRK01210767.1:1658-12036 GCA_001938485.1 Girardia tigrina | reverse complement strand
GCAACAAAATCTTTGTGACAAAATTTTAATTCACTATATTTTTTATTAAGGAAATATTGAATTTTAATTTGTAAAAATATACTAATCATATTTTTATTTATATCTATTTTTATTTATATATTGGTTGTGTAAAAAAAAGAAAGTACAAAAGTTCCTCAAAAATATTTTTTTAAAAAATTCAAATTGTTATAGAAATAAATTTTGGGTGTTCGTTATAATGTCTTGTGAACAAGAATCCAATACAGTTAATGGTGGAGAAAGCTGTAGAACTTACAAACATTATAGGGATAAAATTCAGACCTTCCAAATGTGCACGGATAGCGATCCCACACAATCCAAATAATAGGATCCAGATATATGGGAGCGCTATCCCGGAAATCCCCAAAGGTGAATTCGTTGTATATTTGTAGGTCACTTTTCGGAGAACATAAGAATAGCAAATTTTTTCTTCTGCAATATTCTGATGGATAATTTATCTTTTAGTATAATTAAAAAAAATCGATATTTATATTAACATTTATTAGATATCAAAATTCATTCTAATTTAACACATTATAACAACTATAATTCTTTACATAATATTTTTTATAAGTTTCTTTTTCTCTCTTTTTTTCTTAACAATTAACAAAAGTAAGTTTTTTGTAATAATTTTCCTTTCTTTATAACAGTTATTTTTTTATAAATATATATAATTCTTTAATTTTAATTTCAGTTATAATTAATTATATATACAATTATTCATTGGAATTGGAATTAAATTCCAATTCCAAATTTTATTTTTAATTTCGATCTCGAACATCCAGTGTGTCGAAGACACTAAAAATATTGGTGGAGAAATCTTTGACACATAAATGGAACATACAAAGCAGCGCTGGACGGATTGCAAGAAGCTTGCAATCCACAATCAGCTTCCACAGCGCTGTTTATGGGTGGAAGTTGAATTATAGCGAGTGGTACTTTGACCACAAGGCAATGACCTGTTAACTACCGACCGGGTATTACTAAGAACAGGGACACTGTCGTAGATGCCCTCATTATAAAGAAACCTTGTCCCATGTACTTATTGGATGTATGTACAGTGAAGGGTTCTGGAATTATAGGCACAACTCGGTCCTTTATTGTATAGGGGAGCAAATAACTCAATATTTAGACTGCAAAGTCGACATAAATGTTGAGTGTAGATATGCTGCATCTACACTCCGGGTTGATCTTCAGGTATACGTCCCAGGATCGCAGATCTTATATCTGATAGATGTCAAGTGTCCGTATGACACGAAGAAGAACATGGAGAATAGCAACCAAATGAACCTCGATCATTACGAGGTTCTTGCTGTTGCTTACAGGGCAGCAATGCCAGAGACGACTGTGACAGTGCTCACCCTCCAGGTAGGGTGCCTATGGACGTGGCCGAAAAGGAGCACTGACATACTGACAACTCTAAAGATCCCGTCAAAGGTGATAAGACAGATTGCAATTGGTTGCTCAGTATCGAATGTGAAATAATCAGCAGCACAATGGTCATATCACCGTGATGGTATAGTCCCAAGCGGGATCCAGAGAATAAATAAGATTATTGTAGAAGAGATCCAAGAACCTCAGGAAGGCATGTTAGCAATGGAAGAGATGGAATATGAAAATGCTATTCCTGAGATGTAGAAGAATTTGATCCGCCCGCCCTGGAAGCACTCGTACAATCTTATAGTTATAGAGTAGGAGTGCAACAGGGGGGAGTATTATGTGTTGAGGATCAAACAGATAATGATCCATCTGACGATGAGCTAGTCTGCAATCTATATAGGACGAGGATTGAATATTCATCCGAGGATGAAGATAACTCATCATGGGAGGAAGACTTGACCTTCGATGATGAGTTATTAAGAATGCAGTGAGTTAAAGTGTCTGGCTTGGCGGAAACGTTCACCAAAATGATGGATGCGGGCTGATCAATGTGACGCATCCTTATTTAATCATGTTCCACCATACACGTATCTGATGTAACTATTGCACGTGCCATCACAATAATATCAGCTAATGGCAGATAATTCAACAAACAGATCTACTTAATTTACTGCTGGACTGAATTCGGCAGCAGCCTAATTCACCAAATGCAGTCCCTCAATCGGTGCAGAATGTCCCTTTTCACTCCGGATATTCTCGTTTCGTACTATCCACCAATTCATCATACACAAAGAATGCTCCCCCAGTTAAGAAAAGCTGTATCAATCATTTTATATTCTCTAACTTTTGAAAGCAACTAAAATTTGGTGATCCATTCAGCGAAATTGTCTGTCCGATCATTTCAATTGATCACATCTCCCAATTTGATCATCTTAGTCAGCCGCGAAAGCTTGTGATATTCGAAAACCGAACAATAACTATGAAAAGCAGAAAAAAAATATTTATTTCAAGTAATTACATCAATTATCAACACGCTTTAAACTACACGCACGTTTTCATGTATTAAACAAAACAACATCGCCATATCATTATTGTAACTTCTATTCAGAGATTTTCCTCGTCAGAGTATTATTAATGTTATTATCACTTATTTTTCTTTCGCCTTATTGATGATAATTATTACTCTTTGTCTATAAAGATATTGTGTATAAAGACCTTTGCGAGTTATTTTTGTGAGTTTGTATCATTAGAAGTTCCGTGCATTATTACTATTGTTATTGTAGAAATTTAACGCGTAACGAAATTTCAGCGACACCGGCTGAATTACGTTTTCTTTTTCTCTTCAATTTTATTTGTACCTCAAAATAGTTTTTGTAATTTTTCTTAACTTTTAGGTGTGGCAAAAAAACAGAGAGTTTTGTAATGTATTTTTAGTTACGTTCATCTTTGGGATTATAAAAGTGCATGTAATTTTACTGCATGTGAAATTTATCCTTATTTGTATATTCGTCTATATATTTTGTGAAAAAAACAAAGATTGAAAGATGAAACGAAAGACAAGATCGCAAATCAAATTGTAGATCCCCCTCTTTGACAGAAATTTTATAATTATAATAAACTGGCCAAATTAATTATCATTCGAATTTGAAATTCAAATGATAATAATCCTTTAAAGAATTTAATTAAAAAAAATTACTTACCCACGGACTATTTTTACTGCGCACTGTTACATTGCTAGATGTTTCCCGACGACTCAACTCGGACAAATCGAATATTTTTTTGCTCTGACATCTATATCTGTGAACATTGTGACAGAAGATTCAGTTTTATGCACTTCTCATTTAACTCAATAAAAAAATTGGTTCTAGACTTTCCATTTTACCCCGACAATTTATGTAACAATTTCAGAGTAAATCCAATACTATTTCATCCACGTAAAACAACTTTTTTTAATTCATACCGTTAATTTATACCATTATCGAATAACTTTTTTGCTATACTGAGTTCTGTGATCAATTTTTAGCACGAACATATTCATTTTTTCTATCTGTGTTAATTTAATGAAGATTTATTTAATTAATTTAAATCGATTTGTTTTAAGAGTGAGTTGCCTGTGAAAAACAAATATTTGAAAGCGCAACTAATTCTTTTTGATTATTTTCCAGAACAAGCTATCGCGGCCATAGAACTAAAGTTATCGGAGATGATCAGACAATTGGATGGGACTAGAGATTTCGTCGAGTGGGTGCAGAAATTGGAGCTGGTTGCGAAGGTCCAAAAGAAAGAGGCGCTGCAAAATTTCATCCCACTGTTCTTGTGTGGGTGAGCGTTTGCGGTGTACCAAGGCTTGTCGAAAGATGAGAAAATAGACTATTTTGTGGTAAAAGAGCTCTGACTTCAGCTATTTCTGAAGATTTGCTCAAGGTGTACGAGGAATTCACTAGTCGATGGTTGGCCGTTGGAGAATCGATCAATGTATACTTAGCCAATCTGACTCGGTTAAGACTTATAGTTTGGGATCTAAGTGAGAAGTGGCTGCTGTGTGTTTTGTTAACTGGTTGCCGAATAAAGTGAAGAAGCGATTGCAGTCGACGATTTTAATAGCAATGTTGGAGCTTCCATAAGTGGTAAAAAAGGTCAGATTGTTGGTGCGATCTGGTGCAACGTGCTCTTATGGATTGAAAACCGCAGCTTCGGAACAGATCACCTGTTTCACGGGTGCGAATAGCGGCCATATAGCTCGCAACTACTCAAAAGACGCTGACAGACGCACAGTTTAGGGTAGACGACAATTGATATGTTATAATTGTAACATTACGGGTCACGTATTCCATGATTGGAAAAAATTCAAAAAGCAAGCAAGGGAAAGTACATAACTCTGCGTCAGCGGCTTCTCCAGATTTTTGTCGCAACAGCAACCAGTCCTAGATGTAATTTTTAATGGTCGGAAAGCGACAGCTCTCTTAGACGCTAGATGCTCCTGATCGATAGTGGCGACTGGGAAGGCCGGGAGGAGCAGCGGGTTGAGGAAGAGAGAATATTTTTGTAATTTGGAGCAGAAATGGAGTGTTTTCGATGCAATCGAGTGAGTGTGGAGGTAATTGATGAAAAATTGGACATAGATATCATTTAGATGGTTTTTAAAGTACGACAGTCCGAATGATGGAATAATTGATAGAATACCATTGATAGCGGTTATCCAACGAAACAAGTCAAAGGTGCGACCAGAAATGGATTACCGAGAATTAAACGAGCATGTATCGACCCATACTTCTCAAGGAGACGTTTTTAGCAACAAATTACGTTCGTGCCGACAGATAGGGGATGACTAAGCTATCATTTATCTTTGAAAGGCATATCTCCGAATCAAAGTAGATCCATCATTTTGGAAATATCAAGTGGTGGAGCACAACAGACAGAAGTATTGTCTAACTTGTCTCGGATTTAGCCTCAACGTCGCTCCTAAAATCATGACTACCATAATGAATGAGATTTTATCGATAGATTCCAGCATATAGGCCGGTACTGATTCTAAAATCGACGACATCGTGGTGAACACAAAAATAAATTCTTTTTTAAAATTCTAATTAATCATGTAAAAGTTTAGGGTTGGAAGCAAAAGAGCCAGAGATTGCGGAGGGTGGTCGTATATTAGGATTGTGTTTCGTAAGGCAAAGTAGTGAGTTGATTTGGAAACGGGATAATATAGTGGATTTAAAGGAGGGCATTAAAACTCGGAGAATATTATTCGCTTGGTGTGGTCAGATGATTGGTCATTTTCCATTGGCGGGATGTTTGCGTCTAGCGTGCAGTTATATTAAAAGAATGATGAATGAGGTGGATCGGTATGATAAAATCGGTGACAATGTCGTGTCCATGATTGAGAGTATACAAAAACGAATTCTTATGGAAGATGATCCAGTGGGGGGGGGCGTATGGAAGGCTCCATCAAATGAAGTAGCAAACGTATGGTTTGATGCAAGTAGTATTGCCAGTGGTGTTTGTTTAGAAGTTGACGGTCGTATCGTAGAAGATGCATCATGTTTAAGGAAGGTCAACTGCGGGGCTAATATCAACCTGGCCGAATTGGATTCAGTGATTCATGGAATAAATCTGGGGATTTCATGAAAGTTAAAGACCATAGAAGTGTTAACAGACTCATAAACGGTTCACGGATGTTAATGTCATTAATTTTAAGGGATAAACTTATCCGTGTCTGTGAGGAATATTTTGATTGTTAAATGTTTTGTGTTTGAATGTTGTATGTTGATTTTGAATTTTGTCTCTCCTACCCAGATTGCTGATTAATATTTTAATTTTTATTATCTAAAAATATGTAATGTTTAAATTTATTTCTAATTTAAAATAATTGTAAAATTTGAAATAGGTTTATTATTTTTATTTACAATTTTTAAATAAATAAATTCAATTAATATTTTTTAAATAACACTGGGTAACAAAATAAATATTTTATGAAAATTATCCAGGGTTTTGCAGCTGAATTAGACTAATTTTAAACTAATTAAACTAATTTCTGTCTTTATTTAGTCCATCAAATTTGATAAGCATAATTATACATAATATTAGTATAAGAATGAGCGTAACATGACACAAAAGTTCAGAATTCATGACATAAATCTTAGTTTTTTCGATTCGTGTGTGTTAGCAGCTGCTGTGTTGTCTCTCTTCAGCAACCAGCAATATTCCGCCATCATGACTGCGTCCAACCTCCACTGGTACATCTCCTTCATTTGGAGCATGTTCTGATGGAACCTTTTTCCCTGCTCGTCGCTCATCGCCAAAAGCTTTTCAGGAAAGTTCTCCATGTGTGAGAACAGGAAGTGCATTTTTATACTCATCAAACAACCTAGTTTTTAGAAGTCCTCTGTCATGCTGCTGATGAGTGTGGCACTGTTTGCTGCCTTCGTGTTCTCCAGGAAGTTTTTCACCACCTGCACAAAGCTTTCCACGCGATGCACTCTAGCGTGTTCATGGAGTTTTTGAACTCTGTGTCCTTTATGAGTCGCTGTATCTGTGGACTATCGAAAAGCCTGGACTGCAGCTTCTCAATGGTCATTCGAGGAAAGACTCGACACAGATAGGTGAAGCACCTCTCTTCCTTTCACAGAGCCCGCGTAAACTGTTTTATTAACACAAGCGACATGCATAGCGGTGGGATCAATATCTTCCTCAGGTCAGCAAGAGGTTCGTTTATGATGTTTCTCTCCCCAGGTACTAACTGCTCTCTCGCTAGCCACTCTTTTCTTACACAGTGCTGGGCTCTGTCTTCCCTTTCTCACATACATTTAAAGCATGATTACTTCGAGAACCCGGAATGCTGACCAAGTAAAAAGTTCACCATCCTTAAGTCGACGCAGATCATCTATTGGTGCTGCTCATATTGGATTTTGTCGAGCAAGTACTTCACTGCTTCATATTTCTCTTTGAGAGTTATGGAGTGAGCAAGAGGGATTGAGGCGAACTGGTTCCCGTTGGGGAGGATATATTTTATATACAGTCGTGGCCATAATTCATCAGTCACCCCTAAAATACTGAGATTTTTAACTAACTGATATTGTACGATCGAAAGCTTCCTTCAACCAGACGTCGCCGAATGGTTTGTGCACTTGGCAATTTATCAATGTTAGCTGGAAGATCAGGTTGTATTGCGCGGGAACCAGCAAATGGATTGGTCTTGCAGGATCATAAAATGGCTCGATCTGTCACCTTGCTTGTAATATGCGTCCTTCCACTGTGTTTCGTATAGGTAAAGATGCCGGTGGCTAGATAAAGACGGATAGTGTCGGCTACTGCAGTGCAGTTAATATTGAATCGCAGGGCAATAGCACGGTTCGAGACTCCAGTGTCGTGTAAAGTGACGATTTGTACCCTCAAAGTGGGTAAAAGTTGGTTGTCAGTCATGTCGGAATAGTCACAAATACTTTTATATATCATAATAGCATAGTGGGTAAGCTACTAAAGCTGTATTCTTATCGGATGTTGGTTAAGAACATTATTTGCATGCACTTACACACACGCACGTAGACATTAAATTTCTTTAGAATGCAAGGGTGGCCGGTGAATTATGGCCACGACTGTATATATTTATATATATGTCAGGTAGGGCTATGGCTGTATCTCAAAAAGTTGACCTGATAGAGCAAAATCAATGTGATATTCGGCCTCAGAACACCAAAATTAGTCTAAATCAGTCGAGAAACCCCTGACAATTTTTTTGGTTGTTACCCAGTGTTTTCAGTGCTCATTCAAAAACAAATTGACGCAAAATGATATTTATATTAATAAATTATATAAAAATAGAATTTTATTTTCAGATTTAATTAATTTAATAATAAAGAAATATCGATGCGACAGTTTTACTCTTTTAATGTTCAAATAAATTGATAAAACACAATAAATTAAATATTTCAATCAAATTAATTATATCAAATTCGAACGATAATATCAAGTGGAATAAATATAATAATAATAAATAATATCAATACGAAATATAATCGCCACTCGAAACCAAATTGATACACAAAAATTATAAAAATGTTAATTACATCAAAATCGAATATTAACACGTAGACTGCCACCTAGTTGATTACATTTTATATTAACTAAGATATGTTGAGTTTCTGGGTAGTTTTATTTGTCAGGTCTGTTTTTCCAGCCATGGGAAAATCTAAAATATTGAAAAAATAGAGTTTTAAATTTCAAAAAATTTATAAACGTACAATTTTTATGTAAATCTATTGAAAATTGCATATTTTAATTAAGTTTCATAATATTTATAATGTCGCATTTCAAATGAAAAACTCTGTATTTCCGATGTCGATTAAGTGATCTCTTTTGATTACTGGACGTCAATTAACTTTATTTTCAATTTAATGTCAACAATTGATAATTTTTCAAATAAAAATATTAAAGTGCGCTTTTAATTAAAAACTTTTATCTTTTATACTACTTAATTAATTTTTGGCGATTTATTTTTTAATTTATTTATTTTTCTTATACAAAAATTTTATTATTATTTTAAATTCTATCATAAATATTTCCAATTTATGAAAACGTTTTGTTACATAATTTTATTACAACACATTACCAACAGAGATATAATAGTCGCGACCGATACAATCACCAACTCTCAATGACCGCCCAAAACTAAAGCCAAATTGACTCATAAAACGCAAAAATTAATAAATAAATTCAATTAATTCAATAATAAAGGAATATCGACGCGACAATTTCCATCTTTAAGCGCTGAAACACCTTTTACACGACAAGTAAAATATTTCAATCAAATTAATTTTTTCAAATACGGAAATTATTTCAATAAATTTAATAATAATTAATAAAATATCTCTATGAACGCAACTTTTAGTATGATTAAATGACACAAAATTCTGTCTCATATTTTTCATCAATTATTCAAATAATTAAAAAGCAAAACATAAAGACGCTTTTTAATGAGAAAAAAATATTATTACTGACAATAATTTCGACTGTACAACCGCCATTGTCAGGTCATAAAAATATGAGTTTGAAATCTAAACACAATTAATAAGATTGTAGAGAGACCCGTTCTCACATTCATTTTAGGATCTAAAGATCTAATATATTCGCAGGTTACTTGACAACCTTATTGAGTGTATTTAGATGGCACAACTATCCATCGATTACTAAATCACTGCTTTTCTATATAAGCAGATTTAAAATTCACATATGATCTGATAATGATGGTTATACCGTTGAAATTAATTATCTGTAATTAAAAAAAAATCTTTAAATAATGTTTTTATGTTTATACACCGACCAAGTGGCAATGGCATTGTGGAAAGCAACCACCGATCGATCTAGAGAATGGTCGCTTGGAGCGACAGGGACTTCCAAGAGATGGTTGCGTGGGACAATCCGACTCCAAATGCAAATTGAGTACTTTCGGTGTTGACGGTTTTTGCGCAAAAGAGAAAATTACCATTGCCAAATCTTTCAATCAAGCACAGCCGGTATTGCAGCATCTCCCTGCACCAACAGAGCTGGCGGTCGGGGACACGGTGTTCGTGAAACCGGCGCCACTAGTCAGTTGCATGTCGCGATTAAAGAGCGGAACAGTCACGGGGACGCAATCAGCACTTCAAGTGGAAGTAGACTGGATGCCGTATCACGTTAGCCTCGTGCGGTATGCACCATTGGGATCAGCTCGGTTTCGTTCAGATCACGAAGTAAGGAAAGATTGAGATACTATAGGTGCATCGCGACGGCCTTCGGATTGATGAATCAGAATTAGTACATGGATCTGGGCCAAAAGGGGAGCCCGCTAGGTGGCGGCCTAGTAGAGCAATTCGCAGACAAGCCTGATTTGATGACTTCGTTTGTGCGGTCAAAGCAGCATGAGAAAGTGACAAAATTTCCAATTGTTCAAGCGGAGTATGCTTATGTGCCTTATAGGTACGGTGGCATGTGGTGTTATTTATATGGATTTATCAAATTACGGTGTGATAATTCCGTTTGTTTAAATCGATAGTTGTTGTAACGGCAGAAATTTTTAAAATATATTTTTGTTCAGTTCATCTTCAATTACATAATTAATAGATTTATTATTATCTTAATATCATCCGCTATCTAACTACTCGAATTAATATAATTTATTTTAATAATATTAACCTATGTTTAAACATTTCGAATAAAATCGTTTCATTTTTATAAATTAAACAGGCTAATCATTGTCGAACACCATCCAACGGACACGCATCAGTGTCAAGTCGACAAAAATGAGCATTTCCGACGCCATCTATTGTTTGCGTAGTTTGGTTGGCTGAATTCTTCGAGTCAAGACCGGACGATTTCTACCAAAGAGGCATTGAAAAACTCGTTGAACGCTGGGAGGAAGTAGTGAACAAGGGCGGAGATTATATTTGTGATTAATTTGTAGTAACTTTTGTTAGAAAATAAAATTTTAATTTTTCAAAAAACG